>SJYX01016970.1:245225-272013 GCA_006410675.1 Oreotragus oreotragus
GGCCGCGTGCGGGGGTGGGGGGAGACTGGCGAGTGGGGGATGAACGAAAGCCCGCCTGGGGCCAGGGGAACCGATGCTGGGGCGGGGTGGCATCGGCAGGAAGGCATCAAGTGGTGTGAAGCGGCAGAGGGGCTGTGATGGAGTGGGGGCAGGGCTTCAGCTGCAAGCCAGGGGGCCCGGCTCGGAGGAGAAGAGGCTGGCTTTCGGACCGCTCCCTTCGCTGTCTCCCATCCCCTGTCCCCACAGGTGTCCGCGCGCAGGACCGCGGGGCGTACTGAAGCCCAGGTTGCTTGCGGGCTGGACGGGATGGGTGGGGATCCTCAGGGCTCTTCGGCCTCCCAGACCCACGCCGCCAGCGCAGACCCCACTCACCGCGGTCCAGGACGTGGCGCACGATGTTTCCGGCGACCCCAAGCTCCTCCACGTGGCACGGCCGCAAGGTGGCCCTCGCGGGCATCCTCCGCGGGTCCGCCCTGGCCTCCTGGTGGTCCCGGCGGCGGAACAGGCGCCACATGACAGGGGGTACGGGCCGGGATTTGGGGGCGCCCCGGGGCACGTCGGGCAATCCGAGAGCCTGGAGCAGGGCGGCGGCGGGGCCCGGGGGCGCGGGAGCGCAGGCCGGCGGTGATGAGGGCAATAGCAGGGCCAGTAGGAGGAGAAGGACTCGGCGGCCCGGGCGGCGGCACAGAGATAGCATCTTCCTCACAGGCAGCGGCCGGGCGAGTGCTCAGGGCCTGTCGGGCTCCCTGACCTGGGGGCTGGGGGCGGGACCGGGGTCTCTGGAGAGATCTGGGCTGGGTCAGGGTCCCGGGGGGTGTGGCCGCGATCCTGAAGCCGAATAGGGACCAATTGNCCCTCCCGCCCTCCTGGCCTTTCACATCTCTTTTCCCATCTCCGCCTCCATCCTTCCTCCCAGCCTATAAAGCTAAAAGACCCTGCCATCTGCCTGCTGGGCAAGTGGTCCCCGCTCCTCCCTACAATTAAACCCTTCTCTCCCCTCCCCACCTCCTAAGCCACCGGCGGCTGCTGGAGGGCAAGTTACCTACCATTCCAGCCTGAACCAGGACCTGGACCTCTGGCTCCATAGTGGGTTAGAACTGCCCAGAGCCCTGTGGCCCCACTGGAGCAGGGAAGGCTCCTTCCCACCTCCAGGAGCCTTACCAAGAAAGGCTTCCCGGGCCACGATTCTCCATCCACTGCCCGCTGTCTACATCTGCCACAGCCCCTATTTTGCTTCCATGTCCTTAAAACAAGTTACGTAGTGTTTTAGAAAAGAATCAATACTCTAAGTGCCCAGCTTGAGAGCCCAGAGAAAGACCCCTAACTTCTAAACAATGTGCATGGTTTGCATCTTTCGAACTGTCTAGAAAGACCTGTGCTCCTGCACTTCAATTTTCCAAGCGGTGCAGCTGAGATGGCACCCATGTGCCCTGGCGCTCTCCTTAATTCCATCTTCCCTGCCTGTGTTAGTGGCAGATCTCTGGGCTCCCCACTGGGAGTGGACCTGCGCTCTGAGGGGCCTACCCAGCCCCACCTCACTGGACGCAACAGGTCTGCCCTGCTCCTGCCAGCCCTTGCTCAGAGTTATGCCCTGTTTAACTGCCAGTCTGCTGATGCCAAGATGGTCCTCGCTGCAGCCTAACTGTCATGGCCATTGGCCGTTCCTGTTCCCACATATGAGAACTCTTCACGCCTTTGCACGTATCGATCCATCAGTCTCTGCTGAAGTGAGTTCTACAGTCCAGCTTACACACAAATTTTTTTTTTTTTTTTTTTTTGAGCCAGTAATACATTCTTGGGCTTCCCTGGTGGCTCAGTGGTAAAGATCCTGCCTGCCAATGCAGGAGATGTGGGTTCGATCTCTGGGTCGGGAAGGTCCCCTGAAGAAGACAATGGCAAGCCACTTTATTCTTGCCCGGAGAATCCCAAGGACAGATGAGCCTGGTGGGTTACAGGCCAGGGGATAGCAAAAGAGTCGAACACGACTTAGCAACTAAACGACAAATATATTCTCCTGGTCTGGACATCAGAAAGCACAGCAAGCTCAGTTTGACTGGAGGACTCCTAGCAATCCACCAGTTTTCCTAAGGATCCTCACGGACTTATGTGGATTACTGCCCCCTGCAGCTCTCTGGCCCACAGACCCTTTCATATGAGGACGCAGACTTTCCCGAGCAGACGGCTCAGTCACTGTGATTCGCTCTTCCCTCGGGCTGGAGCCCTGGATGCCCTTCCTGGGAGCGCGTCTCTCCCCCGCCAGCCCACTTCTCCGTGGGTTGCTGCTCTCTCATTGCCACCACAGGGGTTCTTTATCTAGGAGATCAGAGATAAGCCCCCTGGGGACCGCCCATCTGTCCCATAGCTTCTGGCTTTGCCTGTTGGTTCTTCTGACAGCACATAGGTGGGATGCCTGGCTTCTCGGGTCTTCTCATAGTTCCGTTGTTGGACGACACAGTCTCTCTCTTCTTCGATTGCACAGCTTTCATTTCTGCACCGACATCTTTGATCTTTTGGAAGTTTGTGCTGGGGGCCGGTGTGAGATAAAGATGGTTACCAAGGAAGCGTCCCACTGACACGTCTTCCCTCCCGGGGTTCCTTCTTTGTGAAAGTTTGGTGAGCTCAGCTCTGTTCCTGCTGTTTTTAATTTCTATACTTTTATAGAAGGTTTAATACCTCCAAGGATCTGTATTCCCTGCCCTGGACCTTTTTATCAGAGCTTTCCTGGGGTGATTCAGGTTTGTTTTTCTGCGCAAGCTTCCAATTGTCCCCTCCCTCCTCAAAACCAGTGTTAGTATTTGCGGGGGGAGGGGAGTACCCAACCCTGGCAGGATGGCCTCTCTGCAGTATCAGATTTACACTTTTGTAGTCTCAGTGCAACACTGCAGGGCAAGAAAAAAGTCAGAGTGAGGGTGGAAGCTGGAGGGAGATGTGGACAGGCAGGGACCCAGGGGCTTTCTGGATATTTTCTTGTGGATAAGGAGAAGGGAGAAGGGGGTCTCGCGAGGGTTTTGCAAGGTTTTCACCTTGAGTTGCCATCAGCTGCGATGGGCAAATGTACAGGAAAGGTAGTTTGGGAGTGGGGCTGGGGGCCGATTTTGGATATTTGAGAAGGTACTGCGAATGGCGCTCAGAGCAGCACCAGCAGCTGGGAGAGGCACTGGGAAGTCGGGTTGGATTCAGTGACCCTGGGGGGCGGGAAGCCAGGCATGTGAGTAGGAAGGCAGCAGAAAGTGAAGTGGGGAGCAGAAGCAGACTGGTGATTGCAAAAGGAGGGGTCGGGCTGGGTACGGGGTTTCTTTCAGGGGGCTGACAAAAATGTCCTAAAACCATGGTGAGGGTTTCACAACCCTGTGGATGGACCAAAAACATTGAATTCTACATGGTAAATGGGCAAACTGCATGGTGTGTGAATTCTATCTCGATAAAACTGTTTTTAAAAGGGGGAGGGGTTAAGTGACCACGAGGTTTGTTTAGCATCAGTGGAGCAGACAGGACTGGTCTCAGGGGGTAATGGGGGAAAGATCCCAGAGGGAGCTGGGTTCGGGAAGGGAAGGGAGGGGGCCGCTGTGCTGTAAAGGGGGATGGGGTGGGGAAGATGCTGGCTAGACTGGCAGGGAAGGGCAGAGAGGCGGCTTCTCTCCTTTATCAGAATGTCCCTGAGCAGGCAAGGGGGTAGATATCGGTGGCCCAAACGGGGGCTTCAGAAGGAGACGGACCAGCTACCAAACAGCCAGCCAAGAGGGTGGACGTCCTCCTCCTGGGGGAACGGGGGCCAGCCATCAGGTGAGGGGATGATGGTGAAGACAGCTGGTGGCCGAGGAGAAGGGAGAGTCCCAGGAGCGCAGGCACCACCCCGGCATCACTAGGACCCTTGGCCCACGTGGCTGCTGTGGCCAGACACATGGGTCTCAGCTCTTTGGATAGCAGGGCCTGCTGAGAGCGCGGCGAAGGCCAGTGACTGGGGAGGTGGGGCTGGCAGGTCAGCAGAGCCAGTGGGGCGAGGGGTCTGGATGAACGGCGGTCCCAGCAGCCTGAGAGGATGACGGGGGCTTCAGGCCGAGGATGTGCCCAGGGCGCAGGGGTCACTGCAGGGGCGCGAAGCTGGAGGCGGATCAGAACGGAACCAGCAGGAGCAAGGGAGGCACCGGCGCCGCCCTGCCACATGATTTGTTCTTCCAGTCCGGGGTCCTTCGAAGAGACTCTCAGTCGCCGTTACTGTTTTCAGACCTAACTGAATTTTCTCATCGTACATGGTCTGCGTGATCCTGGGTCTGAGCCACTGAGGTTGCTCCCGTGGCCTGTTTTTTGTTTTTGTTTTTTTCCATTTTGATCAATGTTCTGTGCTTTTTTTTTTTTTTTCACTTTTGTTCTGTGTTTTAAAAGCATCTGTCCCTGGGCTTCCCTGATGGCTCAGTGGTAAAGAATCCGCCTGCCAGTGCAGGAAGACGTGGATTCGACCCCTAAACTGGGAAGATACCACGTGCCTCAGGGCAACTGAGCTCACGGACCACAGCTGCTGAGCCTGTGCCCTAGAGCCTGGAAACCGCAACTCCCGAGCCTGCGCACCCACCGCAACGAGGCACCCAAGCACCACAATCAGAGATTAGCCCCCGCTCGTCGTGACTAGAGAAAGCCCAGGCAGCAGAAAGACCCAGCACGGACAAAAATACATCATAAAAATTGTTTAAAAACACAGAAAAGAACACCTGTTCCTGCTTCTGAGCCGCCCGCTGAGGAGCACGGACTTCACCTCCCGGGGCCCCCTCTCGCCATGGTTTAGGGCTGCACTGTGCAGATCCCTCCAGACCAAAGGTCACACCTGAATGTCTCTTCTTGCCCTTTACTTGCAACTTGCATTCATCCTGGAGTTGAAGTCTTCTAACCAGGTCAGAAGTGGGTTTATTTAAAAGCCCAGTCTCCTAACTGTCACGATGATTCCCTAAAGATTTATTTGGATGCCTATTATTTGAGATTCTGAGCTCTACTTTGCATTACTTACTCTGCTTTTTCTAACTTCTCTTTTCTGTATTTGCTAGGCCTGGTTTTTGTTCCATTCTCCCCTCTACACCCTAACAGTGTCAACATAAGTATTCACTATAGTTGGTGTCCCTGGTAGCTCAGACAGTAGAGTCTGCCTGCAATGTAGGACACCCAGGTTTCATTCCTGGGTTGGGAAGACCCCACCCCCCACCGGAGAAGGAAATGGCAACCCACTCCAGTATTCTTGCCTGGAAAATCCCATGGACCGAAGTGCCCAATCGAAGTGCCTGATGGGTTACAGTCCATGGGGTTGCAAGGAGCTGGACCCGACTGAGCGACTAACATAGATAACCCGGGCAGCGTTAGTGGTAAAGAACCCACCTGCCAATGCAGGAGACATGAGAGACGCAGATGTGATTCCTAGGTTGGGAAGATCCTTCAGAGGAGGGCATGGCATTTATTTTATTTATCTTATTAAGCTTGACCCAAACATGGCCTCTTTGTGATTCTTTTTTAATTTTTGGCTGGGCAGCATGTGGGATCTTGGTTCTCAACCAGGGCTCAAACCTGCACACCCTGCAGTGGAAACGCAGAGTCCTAAGCACTGGGTCACCAGGTAAGTCCCAGCTCTAATTTTTTTAAATCTCCGAGATTAGGCATTTAAAAGCATTTTACCCAGATATGTGTCAGTTTCTCTGCTGATGTATCTCTTGGGTATAGTTTTCTTGTTTTCTGTAATATTCTTGTAGAGAAGATCTGCAAGTGCTAAGTAAGCATTCTTAATTTTTGTTCCTGTGGATATTCTTTTTTTTTTTTTTCCTTCTCTTGATGGGGATGCTAGGGACAAAACCCAGGATCTCATTCAAGCCGACACGTATCTTTTCTCTTGAGTAATCGTTTTTCAAGTTGGACACAAGAGTCCTGGTTTCTTGTTACTTTCTTTCCGCATTTGGGGTGATATCTGACTCCACAGTCTTCCAGCTTCCCTCGTTGCTGTTAGTCTGTCACTATTTTGTGGGTCATCTCTTCTTTTCTGTGGCTGTTTTACATTTCCCAGGCTCCTCTGTCCATGGGATTCTCAGGCAAGAACACTGGCGTGGGTAGCCAGTCCCTTCTCCAGGATATCTTCCCAACCCGGGGATTGAACCCAGGTCTCCCACACTGCAGGCAGATTCTTTACCATCTGAGCAACCAGGGAACCCCCATGTTTGGGCCAAGGATGCTTTTTTGTCCATCCTGCTGATGATTTATGGTTTGTCACTTTCTGGAAGAAGTCTCAGCGTTATGTCTTGTCATTGTTCTCTCTCCCTGTCTGTCTCTTCTTAGAACTCAGCCGGATAATTCTTACCATTTGAGATGTCATATTTCCCATGTGTTTAGCTGCATGCTGGATAATTTCTCCACAGCTTTCAATTTACCGATTCTCCTTTAAGCTGTATCTAATTGTTGGAGACAACTTCTACAGTAGGTTGAACAGGGGTCCCTAAAAAGATATGTTCCCATCCTAATCTCTGGAACTGTGAATGTGACTATTTGGAAAAAGAGTCTTTGTAAATGTAACTAAGTGAAGGAAATTGCAAAGAGATGATAGTGGTCTAAATCCAATGACAAATGTCCTTATAAGAGAAGAGCTGGAGACAAGAGGCCATGTGAAGACAGGAAATGGAGATTCGAGTGCTGTAGCCACGAGCCAAAAGGAGCGCCCAGAAACTGGAGGAGGCCAGCAAGGATCCTGCCCTAGACCTTCAGACAGAGTCTGTGGCTCCTGTTGACACCTTCACATCAGACATCTGGTCTCCAGAACTGTGAGAGAATAACCTTCTGTTGTTCTAAGCCCCCTGGTTTGCGGCACTTTGTTACAGCAGGCCCAGGAAAGTAACAGAACATCCGATGCTGTTTTGACTGGTCTCTCGTGTCTTTTACATTTTCCATAAACTTTCGACTTTAGAATAATTTTTAGATTTGTGGAGATAGCGCCAAGAGTTCCAGGGCAGGCCTTGTCCAAGCTTCCCCAAATGCTGACATTTTATATCCCCACAGTACACGTGTCACAGCTGAGAAACCAATGCTGGGGACACTGCTGTGAGCTGAACAGCAGACTCGACTTGAATTTCACCAGCTCTTCTACAGCTGTCTCTTCCGGTCCAGGACTCCACAGCTGCATTCAGTCAGTCTGAGCTAGGACAGCTCCTGTCTCTTGTCTTCCATGACCTGACAGTTTTGAGGTGTCCTGAGCTCTTTTGTGGCACATCCCACATTCTACTGCTTTTTATCCCATCTTGTTTTGTACTCAACTGTTCTGGTTATCCTTAAGGATTAGGTTCAGGCAGCGTTCCCTGGTCCCCCCTCATCTCTGTATGGAGTTTGTTCTTTGCCATCCTAGCGGGAATGCTGCCATTGGTGGCTGGAGTGCCAGCCTCCCAACCCACATTCTGGCTGGACATTCTTGGGGGAGACAGAGCAGGGAGTGGGGTGTGGCTAGGGGGTCTGACTCTCCCTTTGCCTTGGGCCTTCCAGAGTTCACTGTCTTACAGCAAAAAGCGCTCTCAGAGTTTCAGACTCGGCCAAGGGAGTGCTTCCCTGATCTCGTCCCTGAAGTTTATCTTTAGTCCCTGCTTCTTCCAGAAGCCTCTGAGGGTTGGTCAGACTCCTTGGTGAGACCTCACCGATCTCTACGTGCAATTCCCAACTCAAATTGCTGCACATGGACAATCTCACAGCCTTAGAACTAGATTCCCAGCTCTCACCCCCATGGGTACACACGGCCCTGCCCTGAGTCCCATCTTGGTAAACGGCAGCTCAGCCAGAGGCCTTGGATCGTCTTTGATTCTTTTATTTCTCTTTCACCTACATCCAGAGCAAGCCTGGTTAGTTCTCCAACACAGCTGGGGTCTGATCACTGGGATGACCTCACCTGCTGCCCAGCCCTCTAGTGTCCGCCATCCCTGCTCCCTGGCCTGACTCCTCTCTCGACCCCAGGCGCTGGCTTTTTGGCCTCTCTGACATCCCCCAGTTCTCTGCTCCCCTTCTCAGGTCTGTTTTTCTCTTCTTCCTCTTCCTCGCTGCCCATGCTGACCCACGCGTCACTGCACTCTGAGCCCAATGCTTCCTGGGAACCATCTTCCCCAGCCTGGTCCCTCACGATCTCCCAGGGGCCAGATCAGAGGGTCTGCTGGGAAGCACCCTGGTGGCCTTCAGCAGCCTCCCCCTCCCCCGCCTCACTGCTGCTCAACCATTCCTCATACTGCCTGTGGGGTGCTGCATGCCTTGGACCTGGCTGGTCACCCCAGCCTGCCTCCATTCACCCCTGGGGCCCCTCTAGGCCAGGGGCTTTGGGTGCCATCTGGCTCACATCCCAGGGCTGCAAGTCCCTAGGTCCACCCCCAGAAAGCTTCCAGAGGTCCCTTTTGCTCTCCGTCCCTGTGGCTCCTCGGGGCCCAAACCCCAAGCCCCATCTCCTGCTTGGCTGACCAGTGGTTGCCTCAGGGACCTTGAAGCGAGGGAGTATCAGCATGAACAGAGTGCAGGCTCTGGCGCCCACAGCACCCCTTGCCCCCCACCTCCGCTGCCACCTGCTTAGAGGCCGTTGTCAGTCCTGGCCAACGGCAGCCCCTCACCACTGGGCTTGGCCCTTACAGCTCTCACCACTGAGACCCTGATCTCACCCTCACCATTCTGCCCCGACCAGGCACCTCTCTGCCCCCACCTTCCTCACTGTCTGTTCCGACAGCGTCTAACTCTGTAGCTACCTCGCCCATGCCTTTATTGCAGTCTCTCTTTTGAATGGAGGCTCTGGGTGGAGGGCAGCGTCCACCTGGGCTTCATGCACCACTGCGTCTCCAGGGCCCGCCCTCAGCGCGCGCTTCTTCAGACAGAGGTAGCGAAAAGAATGAACCGGGGCTGCCGGCCCCTCCAAACTCACTCAGCTTTGCGGGCCTTGGGGCTCGGGGCCTCTGCCGTGTCATATTCCCGCACATCCTTCAGCTCCCGCACCTGGCCCGTCAGCACTTTGGCAGCAAAAGCCACGATGTACTGTGGGAGGGGAAGGCAGAGGTGAAGAGAGCCCTGCGCCTCCTGACCGCCGTCCGCTCCAGCCACGGGCCCTCTGCCCCTTGCCTAAGGGGGCCCTCCCACCGGGCCTGTGAGAGAAGGGCCTGCACCTGGAGGGCTCCTCGGGGACGGGGACCGGAACAGGACCGGCGTCTGAGGAGGGCCGGGCGGTGAGGCGTTGTGGACGTCCACTCACCAGGAACCAGTAGAGGTTCATGAGGGTGAGCAGCAGCAGGAGCACGTTGAAGAAGAAGTAGAAGGGGATGTCAGGCACCGACCGCAGGCTGCAGTAGCTCGTGGCGTACAGGACCTTGAGCGGGAACCAGTAGAGGCGGAACCAGAACCTGCAGGAGGGAGGGGCGGCTCGGGGAGGCTGTGCGGGAGAAGCGGAGGATGGCCCCACCCCGTGCCTGACCTGTCCTGGCTGGAATCATCCATCTGNCTCTCAGAGTTTCAGACTCGGCCAAGGGAGTGCTTCCCTGATCTCGTCCCTGAAGTTTATCTTTAGTCCCTGCTTCTTCCAGAAGCCTCTGAGGGTTGGTCAGACTCCTTGGTGAGACCTCACCGATCTCTACGTGCAATTCCCAACTCAAATTGCTGCACATGGACAATCTCACAGCCTTAGAACTAGATTCCCAGCTCTCACCCCCATGGGTACACACGGCCCTGCCCTGAGTCCCATCTTGGTAAACAGCAGCTCAGCCAGAGGCCTTGGATCGTCTTTGATTCTTTTATTTCTCTTTCACCTACATCCAGAGCAAGCCTGGTTAGTTCTCCAACACAGCTGGGGTCTGATCACTGGGATGACCTCACCTGCTGCCCAGCCCTCTAGTGTCCGCCATCCCTGCTCCCTGGCCTGACTCCTCTCTCGACCCCAGGCGCTGGCTTTTTGGCCTCTCTGACATCCCCCAGTTCTCTGCTCCCCTTCTCAGGTCTGTTTTTCTCTTCTTCCTCTTCCTCGCTGCCCATGCTGACCCACGCGTCACTGCACTCTGAGCCCAATGCTTCCTGGGAACCATCTTCCCCAGCCTGGTCCCTCACGATCTCCCAGGGGCCAGATCAGAGGGTCTGCTGGGAAGCACCCTGGTGGCCTTCAGCAGCCTCCCCCTCCCCCGCCTCACTGCTGCTCAACCATTCCTCATACTGCCTGTGGGGTGCTGCATGCCTTGGACCTGGCTGGTCACCCCAGCCTGCCTCCATTCACCCCTGGGGCCCCTCTAGGCCAGGGGCTTTGGGTGCCATCTGGCTCACATCCCAGGGCTGCAAGTCCCTAGGTCCACCCCCAGAAAGCTTCCAGAGGTCCCTTTTGCTCTCCGTCCCTGTGGCTCCTCGGGGCCCAAACCCCAAGCCCCATCTCCTGCTTGGCTGACCAGTGGTTGCCTCAGGGACCTTGAAGCGAGGGAGTATCAGCATGAACAGAGTGCAGGCTCTGANTGCTTCCTGGGAACCATCTTCCCCAGCCTGGTCCCTCACGATCTCCCAGGGGCCAGATCAGAGGGTCTGCTGGGAAGCACCCTGGTGGCCTTCAGCAGCCTCCCCCTCCCCCGCCTCACTGCTGCTCAACCATTCCTCATACTGCCTGTGGGGTGCTGCATGCCTTGGACCTGGCTGGTCACCCCAGCCTGCCTCCATTCACCCCTGGGGCCCCTCTAGGCCAGGGGCTTTGGGTGCCATCTGGCTCACATCCCAGGGCTGCAAGTCCCTAGGTCCACCCCCAGAAAGCTTCCAGAGGTCCCTTTTGCTCTCCGTCCCTGTGGCTCCTCGGGGCCCAAACCCCAAGCCCCATCTCCTGCTTGGCTGACCAGTGGTTGCCTCAGGGACCTTGAAGCGAGGGAGTATCAGCATGAACAGAGTGCAGGCTCTGACGCCCACAGCACCCCTTGCCCCCCACCTCCGCTGCCACCTGCTTAGAGGCCGTTGTCAGTCCTGGCCAACGGCAGCCCCTCACCACTGGGCTTGGCCCTTACAGCTCTCACCACTGAGACCCTGATCTCACCCTCACCATTCTGCCCCGACCAGGCACCTCTCTGCCCCCACCTTCCTCACTGTCTGTTCCGACAGCGTCTAACTCTGTAGCTACCTCGCCCATGCCTTTATTGCAGTCTCTCTTTTGAATGGAGGCTCTGGGTGGAGGGCAGCGTCCACCTGGGCTTCATGCACCACTGCGTCTCCAGGGCCCGCCCTCAGCGCGCGCTCCGTCAGACAGAGGTAGCGAAAAGAATGAACCGGGGCTGCCGGCCCCTCCAAACTCACTCAGCTTTGCGGGCCTTGGGGCTCGGGGCCTCTGCCGTGTCATATTCCCGCACATCCTTCAGCTCCCGCACCTGGCCCGTCAGCACTTTGGCAGCAAAAGCCACGATGTACTGTGGGAGGGGAAGGCAGAGGTGAAGAGAGCCCTGCGCCTCCTGACCGCCGTCCGCTCCAGCCACGGGCCCTCTGCCCCTTGCCTAAGGGGGCCCTCCCACCGGGCCTGTGAGAGAAGGGCCTGCACCTGGAGGGCTCCTCGGGGACGGGGACCGGAACAGGACCGGCGTCTGAGGAGGCCCGGGCGGTGAGGCGTTGTGGACGTCCACTCACCAGGAACCAGTAGAGGTTCATGAGGGTGAGCAGCAGCAGGAGCACGTTGAAGAAGAAGTAGAAGGGGATGTCAGGCACCGACCGCAGGCTGCAGTAGCTCGTGGCGTACAGGACCTTGAGCGGGAACCAGTAGAGGCGGAACCAGAACCTGCAGGAGGGAGGGGCGGCTCGGGGAGGCTGTGCGGGAGAAGCGGAGGATGGCCCCACCCCGTGCCTGACCTGTCCTGGCTGGAATCATCCATCTGTCCCTATCTCCTTACCCCACCCACCCTTGTCCATTCCTGCCCATCTGTCTCCTTTCCTGCTCTGTCCTTTCCAGTCCACTTGCTTCTTTCCGACTCGCGCCGCCTACTGCCCTGCCAGGCCCCACCCACCTCACCAACCCCACCCGCTTCCCTGCCGGGCCCACCCCGTCTCTGGGACCTGCTTTCTCCTTGCTCGGCCACACCCACTCGCCTAAACCCCACCCCCTTTCCGACCTGGCCTCGCCCGCCTCCACCAAGTCCCCGCCCCTCCTACTGGGCCCGCCTCCTCCCCGCACCAGCTGAGGCAGAAGCTGAGGCAGCCCAGGTCGGCAGCCAGGGCGTGCAGCCTATGGTGGGCGCCTCCGCGGGACTTGAAGTAGACATTGAGCTTGGTGAACTCCAGCTGCACGTCGCTGATGTCATGCAAGAAGAGCACAAGAATGCCCACCTTGTGGTACCTGGGGAGGAGAGCAGGAGAGCAGAGAGAGCCAGTTACCCAGGCTCCCAAGCACAGGCCCCCTTGGTCGCCCCCCAGGCTTCCTGTGGGCGGGTTCAGAGCCACCCTCCCTGGCCCGGCTGCCCTGCCCATCCCTTCACGGGGCTAGGTCAGCAGTAGCACCCAGACGGAGTCCACCCTGTGGTAGCCCCACCCAGGCCCTCACCCTATCCCTCGTGACTCAGGAACCTCTCTGGAAGTACTTTCTTTGATCTTTCCCCACCCCCTCACGGGTAACCTCACCCGTGACCCCTGACACCTCTGTAACCCCTGACCCTCACATGTCCAGACCCCTCAAACTTTAAACACGACTGCCTCGCTGATGTTCCCAGGTTTACACATTTAACCTGAACACGGCCACAATCTACAGGCTTGCCTGTGACGGGCTGGGTCCCCACTATGATCTGCAGAAGCCTGGAGCCCCGTTCCCAACCCCTCACAGCTGCGTGGCCCAGCGGCCTGAGTCCAGCCTGGATGTGGCCGTGTGCCTCGGTCATGTCTCTGTCCCCACTCTGTCCTCCTGACAGCTCAGGCTCCCGACAGTCACAGGCTGGCTCACCACCTAACATCCCTGGTGTTCCTGGAGCCTTCCTTCACTGCCCTTCAGTCTCTGCTCACCTGTCACACCCAACCTCCCCACCTCGGCAGTCCTCATCTTTCCACTCAAATTTTCCAGTTATCACCTTCAGATAAATGTGGGGCTTTTGGGGGTGGGTGAGGGGATGTTATCTGACTCTACCCTCTAGAGCAGGGCTGTCTGATAGAATTTTCAGGAATGATAGGAATGTTCTAAACCTGAGATCCAGCGTCACCAGCCACATAGTGCTGCTGAAGTACAGAATGTGTGATTTTATTTAAGTTTAATTAACATTAACAAGGCCACCTGTGGCCAGCAGCTACTGTGCTGGAGGGCACAGCTAGTCCAACAGGAATAGAACATGAGCTGTATATGTCATTATTTTTTAAATTTCATTGAAGTACAGTTGATTTACAATATTGTGTTAATTTATGCTGTACAGCAAAGTGGTTCAGTTTTATATATATATGTATTTATATATATATATAAAGGCTTCCCTGGTAGCTCAGCTGGTAAAGAATTCACCTGCAATGCAGGAGACCTGGGTTCGAGCCCTGGATTGGGAAGATCCCCTGGAAAAGGGAATGGCAACCCACTCCAGTATTCTTGCCTGGAGAATCCCACAGACAGAGGAGCCTGGTGGGCTATAGTCCATGGGGTCGCAAAGAGTCGGACACAACTGAGTGACTAAGCACATTCTTACATATATATATGTGTGTGTGTGTGTGTGTGTATATTCTTTTTCATATTTTTCTATTAGGATTTATCACAGGGTACTGAATATAGTTTCCTGTGCTATACAGTAGGACTTTGTTGTTTAACCCTTCTATATGTAATTATTTACATTTGCTAATCCCAATTTCGTTTTAAATTTTCTATCAGCCATGTTTAGAAAAAAATAGAGTGGAAGAGGTAAAATGAATTCTAATAATATATTCTAAATAATTCAGTATATCTGAAATATTGTCATTCAGCATATAAATGAGGTATCAAAGGGACTGCAAGGTATTTTCACTCTCCTTTGCCTTGGAATAAGAGTGGCTTTTACGTATACAGCAGCTTGTGGCTTGGACAGGCTCTGCCTTGAAGCACCGCGACCACATGTGGCAGCCACAGTGGGTTCTGGAACATCAGGGTCTGTCTATCGGGCTCACGGTCGCACCCCCAGCAGCACCTGCCACATGGCAGGTGTTCAGTAAACACTTGCTTTGTGACCCGGCCAAGGGTGCCATCTAGGAGGGGTCAGAGTGGCACAGACGGGGTGGGGGCAGGAGGGCCTCTCTGCACCTGTCTCACCCCATCACTCTAGAGTCCCTCTCCAGAAACCTCCCCCACGGACACTCCCATGCCTGACCCAAGGATCAGCCTCTGTCCTGTGCCAGCCTCCTGCCACTGCTCACGCCAGCACCCTCACCCTCCTGTCTCCCTCTGGACTCACCGGAAGGCGTAAGAGGAGACAATGAGGACCAGGGTGACCACGTGGTGGACAAGCATGACCACTGAGTCCTTGCGCCAAGCATCCAGGTACAGCGTGGCGTAGATGGAATGGCCGTAGAAGCTTCCCTGCAGTAGGTAGGCCACTGCAATGTCCCGTGGCACTGCCATGCCCGTCTTCCAGTCTGGGGAGGGCCGCACCGTGCCGTCAGGGACTCACAGGGCCTCTATGATCCCCAAGTGACCCCACCCACCCCCTCAAGCCGGGCGGGCGCCACGTGGCTCTGCAGGTGTGCTGGTCACTGGTCTTCTGTTACCCACTCTGCACCCGTCATTGTTTAAGAATAGGCATTACGGTTTAGACCAGTTCTAGACCTGCGGAAAAAGGTGCTGCGACCCTCAAACTGACTCCTACAAGTCCATCCTAAAGGAAACCAACCCTGAATGCTCACAGGAAGGACTGATGCTGAAGCTGAAGCTCCAGTACTTTGGCTACCTGATGCGAAGAGCTGACTCACTGGAAAAGACCCTGATGCTGGAAAAGACTGAAGGCAGGAGGAGAGGAAGGTGGCAGAGGATGAGATGATTGGATGGCATCACCGACTCAACGGACATGAACTTGGGCAAACTCTGGGAGATGGTGAGGGACAAGGAGGCCTTGTGTGCTGCAGTCCATGGGGTTGCAGAGAGTTGAACACACCTGACCGACTGAACAACAGCCCTGGAATCGGTCCTGCGAGAATTTCCAGCTCTGCCCCAGGCCCCCTTCCTGTTGTCTCTTACTCACCAGGCTTGCTCGAGACCCTCTCAGCAAATCCAGACCGATGGAGGTGCCACCCGCCTCGCTGTGCTGGCCAGTGCCCATGAGTGTGGGTGCTCCCGCACAGCAGGCCCAGCTCTGCCTCCCCTCCTCCTGTAGTTCCCCCCCTCCACCCCCGACACATGCGCCCACCCACACTCCGGTCTTGGCCTTCCCAGTGACACCGACCGCCAGCTACTTCTACCACCTCCGTTCTCCCCTCCTCAGCCCATACCAGATCAGTCTCTGCCTGATCTGACCTAGAACTCCGGGCTGTGCCCTGCTGTCTGCAGCTCCTCCTCTGTTCACCGCATCCTGAAATGGCCTCCGCGGGCTCCGTCCCAGGCCCCCTGTTCCCACCCTCTGCCTCCATGACCTGGAGCTAGACTCTCAGGTCCCCCTGGAGCCCTATCCCCTAGCTGCCTCCTCTGCTCCCTCCTCCAGGGGCTGTGCCTCAGCCCCTGCTGCAACAGAGATCCACTTGGGCCCCTCTCGGAGGGTCCCTCCTTGGTCCCTGCCCCGACCCCAGCCCTGGACCAGGCACTGCCATCTCCCCTCAGCGCTGCCCCAGCTTCCCGGCCTCCAGAACCTGTTCCTGACTACCTGATGGTCCGTTCTCCCCGCAGCCACCTCGATGGCTGGGAATACACAGACCCCATGACCTGGCAAGCCCACTCAGCCTACGGCCAAGGGAAATGAAGACAGGGACCCTTTACATCCATGTTCATAGAAGGAAAGGGGAGGAGCCCCAGTGCCCGTCAGCAGGTGAATGGATGCACAAAATGGGATAAATTCACACAGTGGAATATTGTGCAGCCACAGAAAGGAAAGAAGCATTCACACACTACAATGTGGATAAACCTCAAAAACATTATGCTGAGTAAAAGAAGCCAGACACGAAATAGTCACCGATAATCACAAATCAATGATTCCATGTAGAAGAAATGAGCAGAACAGGCAAATCCGTAGGGACTGAAAGCAGATTAGTGCTTACCTGGGGCTGGGAGAGGGAGGATGGGGAGCTGCTAATGGGGATGGGTCTCCTTTGGGGCCAGATGGAATGTTCTGGAACTAGACAGGCATGGTGCTTGGACAACACTGACTGTGCTAACTGCCACTGAATTGCTTGCTCACTTTGAACTGGAGAATTTTGAAAAATTGTGCTAAAATATATATATATAGCATAAAATGTACCATCTAGGCCACTTTTAAATTCAGCAGCACTGGGTATATTCACAGTGTTGTGCAACCAATCCCCAAACTCTTTCCATGCTGTAAAACTGAAACTCTGTTCCCACCGGACACTCCCACTGCTCCCCCTCCCCCAAGCCTTGGCCCCCACCATCCTACTTTCTGTCTCTGTGGATTTGACAGTCCCGTGCTCTGCTTAGTCGCTCAGTTGTGTCTGATGCTTCGTGACCCCATGGACAAAGGAGCCTGGTGGGCTTCTCTATAGGAGTCTCCAGCCAAGAATATTGGAGTGGGTTGCCATGCCCTCCTCCAGAGGATCTTTCCAACCCAGGGATCAAACCCAGGTCTCCTGCATTCAGGTGGATTCTTTACTGTCTGAGCCATCAGGGAAGCCCATGAATACTGCAGAGGGTAGCCTCTTCTCCAGGGGAATCTTCCCAACCCAGGAATGGAACTGGGGTCTTCTGCATTGCAGGCGGATTCTTTACCTACCTAGCCATCAGGGGAGCCCTAAGTGCCTCATGTAAGTAGAATCACACAATATTTGTCTTTCTGTGACTGGTTAAAATCACTAATTCTGGGAATTCAATGGGAGTCCAGTGGTTACAACTCTACACTTTCATTGCTGGTGGGATGGGTTCCATCCCTGGCCAGGGAACTTAAGATCCTGCAAGCCACGTGGTGCAGTCAAATAAATTAATAAATAAAATTAAACAGTTAATTCTGTGTTATATTTAACTAACGAAAAAAATGCAAAACACCGACAGATCACTCACCCCCAACTTTAACACGTCCAGGGCTCCCGAGACTCGGCAGCCGAACTCAGTCTTGGGAGGGTCTCTCACCACGTTGTGTGTGCGGCTGCGTAGCAGCGCTGCAGTCAGCAGACAGAGCCCCCCGACCCCGCACCTGCCAGGTGCCTCTGTCCCTCTTGAGAAGGAAGGGACATAGATGTGCCCTCCGTGGAAACTGGACACCCACTTTTCCACCTATCGCATCGGCAAGACTGGTACAGTGGAGAGAGAGCATCCCCTCTCCAGCCCCGGTTCTGGGGTAGAGGGAAATGGGGAGCAGATAATTCCCCATCCGAGTGGCATCTGTACCTCCTAGCACATTTGGAGGGGGGCAGGCAGGGCTGGGTTCTGTCCTTGGGCCTCCGACCTCGTCTCCACACACACTCCCTTGCTGCTCTGGACTCGCCCACATCACCCTTGCCTCATCCCCCTCCTCGACCTCTAGGATCAGCTCCTAGTCTCCCCAAACCTGCCCTACCTCTACCCCTCTAGGCCCCAGCATCAGCTCCACCCTCCTCCGCTCTCACGCCCACCTCTGGTTTGGCAGTGAATCCTATCAATTCTGCTCTCAAAAATTTTCTTAATGATATGATCTCTCTCTCTCTCTTTTAGTTTTGGTCATGCCAAGTGGCACGCAGGATCTTAGTTTGATGCCAACCAGGGATCAAACCTGTGTCCTGTGCAGTGGAGGCAGAGTCCTAACCACTGGGCCACCAGGGGGAATCCCCTTAAAACAGTTCTTAACCACTTCTCTCCCTGCTTCAGCCCTGTTCTGGTTACAGACACCAGCTCCTGCCTTCAGCCCCTCAAGTCATCCTGTCAATGTCCCCCCTTCTTCTCTCTGCCCTCTGATTAAGGCCCCCAGTGCTCCTGCCCCAGATGACTGGCCTCCTTGCTGTTTCTGATCAGCCAGGAGCGTGTCTGTCTGACAGTAGCCTTTAAATCTCCTATCTGCCCCAGGCTCCTCCCAGTCCCCACATAGAAGTCACCTTTGGGGGGACCATTCCCATCCCTGTGGCCTCCCTGGTGGCTCAGACGGTAAAGAATCTGCCTGCAATGCAGGAGACCTGGGTTCAGTCCCTGGATCAGCAAGATTCCCTGGGGAAGGGAATGGCTACCCATTCCAGTATTCTTGCCTGGAGAATTCCATGGACAGAAGAGCCTGGTGGGTTATAGTCCATGGGGTCACAAAGAGTTGGACACCAGCCAACATTTTCCCCATCCCTGTAGAAAATGCCCTTCACCCCACCTCCCAGACACCCCATATCCCGTCTCCTCTCCTCACTCAAGATTTCTCATCTGTGCTTGTCACCATTAACAGACTTCCTATTTCATGGTCTGTTATCCCAAAACACAGGGGTAGGGCCCTTTCTCTAACCTGCCCACAGTTGTGCCAGCACAGTGCCTGGTACACAGTAGGTGCTCAATAAATGTGCACCCAAAGAAGCAGCTAAATTGCAAGTGTGGTCTCACAGAATAATTTATAAGGAGGAGCCAGAGGCAAATCCATGCCCAAAACTTTGAGAGAGTTCAATTACAGTTCATTCCCACAAAAGAAAATCGAATGACAACTAAAACCTCCCCCCGCAGGGATGTATGGCAGGGGAAAAGCGGCCCTGTGGACAGCAGAGTCCCAGAAAGACAGACACACAGGGGCTCCATGCTCAGCGCCCTGGTGCCACGGGAACCCTCTCAGGGTGTTTATATCACGCGGAAGGAAACACGTCCATGTGTGTCCCAGACACATGGCCTGTGTGGGCAGCACTAGGGTAGTGAAGTCTGACCCCTCACTGCAGACTGTTCTCTATCAGCCTGCTGGTTGGTGACAGACGACACTGCAGTCACCATCCTGCCCAGCCCCCACCCAGAGCTCAGGCCTGCATGAGACTTCCACACCGAATCCACTCAATGGATGCAGCTACTTCTCCCCACCTATATCTCCTCGCCAAGCTGGTCCAGGCCACACTGGTCTTTCGCCTGCCCTCTGGGCCCGGCTCCCCTTCTTACCCAGGATTCATCTCCCGGGAGCCAGAAGAAGTTTCTTATAATCCACAAACCCACGCTGTCTAGGATGAAACTCAAGCTCCTGCCCATCCACCTCTCATCTTTACATATCGAGCTCATGCAAGCCCCAGGGCCTTTGCACGTGTCGGACTGACTGCCAGGGCCCACACAAGGGGTCCCCTCCTCTAGGATGTCTCCCTGAGTCCTGACACAGGGTCAGGTGCCCATTTCCTGGCCCACAGGCCCCTCGATTGCCATTGTCTCAGGGCTGATATCCAGTATGGGATGTCTCATGAGTGTCCGCGTCCCGAACAGAGCCCTCCCCCAGCCTGCCCCACCCTGGGAGGGACCCTACCATAGAAGACGGAGGGTGGGTCGTGAAAGAAGGGGTAGTCAGTGCCGAAGAGCAGGTAGGTGCTGTAGCTCCAGGCGCCCAGGTAGAAGAGAAACTTCCAGGCGCTCTCAGGCATCTTGGCGGCATCTCTAGGCTGGAGTCGGCACCGCTTGGCTAGGGGCTATGGGTGAGAAGGTGGGGGGGCCATCAGCACTAGGGGCCCAGGTCCACTCCTCCAGGGAAGGGAAACCAAGGCCCAGGGACTCCCCAGGCCAGGCAATGTTGGGAGGGCCGGGCCAGGTCCCCACAGCCTCCTGGAACGTAACCAGAGCCCACGAGTGCCTGCCAAGGGCTAAACTTAGTGCCCAGCTGTCCAGTCACAGTGGCCTAGGGAGGGGAGTGATGAGGGAGACCTGAGAGGAAACGTGAGGGGAGGTTGTGAGCAGAGGAAGGGGACATGTGGGTGTAAAGCCAGGGAGATCACTGGGTCAGTCCCGGGGACTGGGGGTGGGGGGGGTCTCAACAGGAGCTGGAGGTATGACAGGGAGGAGGGAGGATTAAAGAGATTTGGAAGGGGTGGGGGGGGTGAACCTGTGAAGAGAGCATGGAGGCAAATTTGAGGGCATTTGTGGGGGACACGGGGGCTGGAACCCAGTGATAGCCAGGGGGAGAAACTTGAGGGGAAGGGGGTGCCTCAGAGGTGGAATCTGGGGAGACCTTAGAGGAACAGAGGGTTGTGGAAGATGGGGTAGGGATGTGGGGCAAGACCTGGGAATGCAGGGCGACAAAGGAAGGGAGGATGCAGGAGAAAGACAGTCAGGGAAAGGACATCAATGATGGGCGGGTCTGAAGGGACATCGGGGAAGGCACAAGAGAAGTGGGGGCATGCAACGGTGAGACGTGGAGGAATCTGAGGGGCTCAGAGGCCCTGGAGGCCTGGGAGCAGAGCCTCAACCTCCCTAGGGCCGGGGCTCCGCAGCTGCCGGCCAAGCCCCGCCCCCTTCCCCGAGGAGAGGCTGAGGGGCTGGAGCACCAATAGTCACCATGGAGACAGTTTGAGCCAGCTCCAGTAACCCCTGGCAACCAGACAACTGCCCAGAAGATGAGCTTTGGAGGACAATGCAGCCCCTCCACCCGTTTCTGGGGAAGGGCGAGCCACAAATCTGGAGTGAGTGCCAGATCTCCGGGGATTCCAAAAGTGGGGGCGCTGTGACCTTGCTGTCCCCTACCCAGCTCCCTCAGGAAGAGAGGAGGAAGCCTGCTTCAGCCTGGTAGTCCCAAAGTGACCGTATCCCCTTCCCCGGCTCTGTTGTTCCTGGACCTCCCACCTCCCAGCTGGAAACTAGGAAGGTGGGGGAAGCAACAAAGCCAGACTGGGACCAGAGCTGACATATGGAGGGGCTCTCCTCACGCCTGCCGCCCCCTCCCTGGAGCAGGGTGGTGGCTGGGGTCTCTACCCACCGTGTGGGTCAGATGGGGGTGGGGACAAGCAGCCAGACAACGTCCCATCCTTGACTTAACAAGCGTCAGCCTCTTCCCCGCCAGCAGAGAAAGGCCCCTTTGTTAGCCCTGGGCGCTCTGCCCCTGCACTCCCTGCCGGCTCTGGTCAGACGGGCGGAGTGCCCCCAGCTGGTCCTCAGGGGAGTCACAGCCCAGCGATGAGTTCAAACGCCTTTCCCACAGCCTCCCAGAGCAGTGACCCCTCCCCAAGGGAGGGAGGGAGTCCAGGCACCAATGTCACCCCCGGTCACTCTCCAGGTGGGGGAGGTGGCCTTCCCAGGCTCGCCGGAAATTCAGTAGTTCGGTCGCGACCCCTTGGGGGCCGGACAGTCCGGCTTTGAGGACCCAGGCCACCTCTCCCAAAGACAGAACACGGCGTCGCCAGGGAGCCCCGGCTTTTGCAGCCCTTGATCAGAGGGTGGCGCTGATTCCTGAGAGACGAGCTACAGCGACCGGGCAGCTCCGGCCTCTTCCCCGCAGCAGCGGATAAGCCAGTCCCGCCGCCGCACCGACCCAGGACACCAACACGGTTCGGAGAGCGCCCCGCACGACCCGGAGAAGCAAGGCGCAGACGGCCCCTGTGCGCCGAACCTTCTCCTCCTGTGTCCTCCGCTCCCCGATCTCCGGCTCCACCGGGTCCGAAAGAGTGCGCAGCAGCTAAGGCCCTCCCACCTCCCGGGGCCTCCTGGTGCCTCACTGACCGGATCAGTTCCCCATCTTGAACACCCTACCCGAGTCGGGGTCCCCACGTCCCACGCTTCCCCGGCCCGGTCACACCCCCGCATCCACCCCCACTCCCACCCCTCCCTGACCGACAGGGCACGCGGCGGCCCGCGCTTCCGCGGCCCGAGCTCCTCCAGCCCGGGGCCCCCACATCCTAACCCCCAGCAGCACTGACCCGAAAGAGGCGCGAGGTGGCCGCCGAGCGCAGCACGGTCCAGCCGAGCGCGCCGAGGGCCAGCAGCAGCAGCTCGGGCGGCGCCAGGTGCGCGTGCTCGGCCAGGCCGCGGCGAGCAAGCCCCCAGCCGCAGTCCGCGCAACCCCGCGCCGCCGCCAGCGCGCTGCCCCAGCCGCGTTGCACCAGCTGCGCGTAGCTCGGCATGGGCTCGGGCACCGCCGACCCCGCCGCCGCCATGCCGCCGCTCCCGGCCGCCCCGGCAGTCTGCGCCCGCCCACGGTGGCCGCCGGAGCCGCGCGCCCCGCGTCACGCGCTGCAGTTGGGCCGGGGGGCGCGCTGGCGGGAGTTCTTGGGACGAAGGGGCGGGACCGGCGCTAGCTCCGCCCCGCAGGGACGGGGCGCGGCGTTTACGATTTCGGGGCGCTTTCGGGGCGCGCGGTAGCTGAGTCCCCCGGAGGCAGCGGCGGCGTCGACCTCGGGTGTACAAGTCTCGGCGTTGTCTCGCCGCGTCCTGGAGGCGGGCCAGCGCTCGGGCTCACTTTCCAGTGGAGGAAACCCAGGCGCGGGAGGGTGGGGTAGAGGTGGAGCAAGCATCTGGCCTGCTGCCTGCCAGGCTTGAACCCAAGGACCGGAGCGGCCCCGTGCCGTGGCCCCGTCCCTCGTCCCCCTTGCATGCCCTTGCTCACCCTCACCACCAGGCTGTGTCCTCGACATGGGGCACAGCGAGCACCAGCAGGCCGCACCCGATTCCCTTTCCCAGGCCCTCCAGCTTGTCTCTGTTGCCCTGTCCCACACTCACGCCTCACCACGTCCTGGCCTGAGGGCCACCTGCTGCTCTCCCCCCCCCGAGGACCCGGCAGGCCACTGCAGCTGGTTAACAGACCTTCAGGGAGGACAAGGGAGTTGGGTGCCCCAGGTGTGTGGGGGGCCACTTGGGTTGAATCCAAAAAACTGCTTCATTGGGACCACCCCTGGTGATCTTCCATTATCCACCCACCAGGCCCTGTGTCCAAAGCCCCCAAAGATCACCTCTTGAGGACATCGTCTCTCCTGCCACTGATAGCCTTCATTCCAGCCCCCGGGATTCTTGTACGCCTGTACCCCTCCCTTCCCCCTACCTAGGAGTCCTCCCACCACCTTTCAAGGTGCAGAGTTAAGGAATCAGTGTGGGCCCTGCAGGAGCCGGCTGGGTTCCATACAGCCACTAGCTTGACCTGGCCTTCAAGCACACAGGTGAAAATGGAAGAGAGAGGGGTCAAGAGGACCCCCATCCTCTTCTTTTCCCTTACTGCCTGTCCCGACCCCTAGTCTTCCAACACATCCAGTTCACTCCACCTTCAGACATTTCCAGAATCCAGTCAAGTCTCTGCATCTGTACAGCCTTATTGAACCCTCGGCCACCCTTGTGCCTCCTCCTTACCCCACAGAGGCCAGAGGAAACCTACCTGCTCCTCCGCTGCCCACAGCCTTCCATGGCTCCCATCACCGAGTAAAAGCCCACCATCTTAGTATTACTCCCAACCCACCCTCACGGCCTCCTCTCTTCACCTTGCTCCTCCCACTCCAGCTGCACTGGGCTCATAGCTGGAGGTGGCTCTCCAGCAGCAAGCAGCTCTAGCCCAGGGCCCTGGCACTGGCCGCCCCCTCAGGTATCGGCAGGGCTCTCCCTTCCCCTTCAGGCTTGGCCTACAAGGCCACCTGGCCGTTGCACCTCCCGGATGCCCCGCCCCCATCAGCCTTCTCCCTGGCACGTGCCACCATTTGTCCTGCTCTGCCTCCTCCTATTTTTTAATGTGCTCTCCGTGTGGGCAAGAATTCTGTCCATTAAAGAGACCCAATTCCATAGCCAGCCTGGCAAGCTGAGGGGAGCTAAGGAGTCCCAGGCTGCTGGACATGCCTCTGTAAGTCCGGTCGGGCAGCCCTGCACCGTCCCAACCACCCATCTCTGCCCCCACCCCTCCAGGCACTATCTGGTCACTATGGCACCCATCAGTAAGGAGAGAGCTGCCCCCCACACCAGCCGCAGCCCAGCCTCAAGTTTCATTTTGGCACAGCCCAGATAGGAGGCTGCCAATGGGTGGGTGCAGAGCAGAAACGGAAGGGGGCTCCTGGTGCTGGCAGCTGGGAACCAGAGCTCCCAGGCACCGAGGGCTCCAAAGGGGGCTGCTGAAGTCCCAAGAAAGGGACTTGTACCCTGTCCTTCCTGAAAGGGCAGGCCTCCTCTTCCCCAGGGAGCTTACCCTAGCCCTCACCCTCATACACACCACTGCCCCTGACTGATGCCCCTGCCCCGGAAGGCCTCTGCCACCTCAATCCCCTGCTGACCTGGCGGGGAGGGGCCAGGGGTCCCTTGCTCTTGTCCTGTCTTGGCAGTCAAAGGCCACCTCCGAGGCAGAAGAGGTCAGGTTCAGGGAAGCCAAGTATCTTCTTTCTTTCCCTCCCAGGCAAGGGCCCAGAGACAAAGCCCCATCCGGCTTGTTGACTCTAGCGTGGCTCCAGCAACTCTGCACAGGAGGCTCGACCTCCCAGAACCTGGGCTGACTGATCCTTCTTGTTCAGGCGGACACAGCTCCACAGTGACCTGATCCCAGCGGCCCCAGCCGCTCCCCCTCCCTCTGTTGTCCAGCTTCTGCTTATCAAGGGGCGCTCACTAGCCACTCATCTTTCTGGGCAGGGAGCTCAGTGCTTCGGCCACAGCATTGCTCTGGCACCCACGCCCCCATCATGGCGGGCCTGTCCTGACTCACCACACAGCAGCAAGGAGCAGGGGCTGGTGCGGTGGGCTGATGTTTATTCCTATGAGGACCTGGCATGCCCCCTCCCCACTTAACTGAGCTGAGGTCTGAGTACTTCTGGCACCCTCACCACCTCCAGACCCCCCAGGGGTGCTGCATTTAAATCCTGGTGCCCCTTGTGATGGCTGTGACCTCCCTGTGCCTCAGTTTCCCTGGATGCCAAATGGGTGTGGGGGTAGCTGTTTGGTCACCAGAGGTCCCTCCCATCTGCCCCCTCAAAGTGGCTGGAGCAAACACGGATTGGATGGGGATTCCTGGAATGGAGACATTTATTGAAAAACAGCAGGCTGGCCTGGGCTTCCAGCCTGTACCTCTAACCAAAGGCAAGTGCCCGCCGGAAAGGACAGCAGAGCCCTGGCCTCGCATTCTCACAGCTCCTCCGGAAGTGCGTCTGGGGCAGGCCTCAGGCGCTGGGGGCATACTGCAACACTAGCCGGTCAAAGTCGTTCTCCTTCGATGCGAATTGGGGGTGCGGTGCAGAGAGAGAGAAACGGGAGAACCTGTGAGCCAGGCCCCGAGTCCCCACCTTGCCTAGCAGAGCCTGCGGGATCTGGGGCACAAAGCTGGGCCACCCACAAGGGCTCACCTTGGCCTGGTACTCTTTGATGAAGGGGTGGGACCTGTGGGCATCCTTCAGCTGGGACAGGTAGCGGTTTGTCACCTGTGGGAGGAGGCAAGGTCAGCTAAACATGGGGACCCCACATTAGCTCTGACCTGGAAAGCAGAATGGGATGAAAACAAGGGCCACCTAGCCAGACCCAGGCAAAAGCCCCAATTTCCCCAAAGTTTTTCCATCACCCCACACCCCGGAATCATGCTGAATTAGAGGGGACTCTGGAGGGCGGGGCCAGGAGCCTGTACTTGCACGTGATTGAAGGGATGCACCAGGTTCAGGGATGTGGGCTGGGTGGGGACCCAGGCCCGGGGAGAGGCAGGGGGCCAGACAGAGTGGACGGCAGGTCAGGGGGATGGGGTTGGGAAAGGAGATGGGTTTGTTCTGAGAGCACTGTATGGAGACACCTCAGAGGCGTGGGGATGGGAACTGGGGCCAAGACAGAGCCTCGCACCCAGCCTGGCCCTACCCCCTGGCCCAGCCCTGACATATGGGGCTGTGGGCGTCTGTGCAGCTCTGCTTCTTCCAAACTGGTTGTCTGGGGGTGTCTCTGTGCTGAGTGGGGGCGCTGTCCTATCTGTCCCACACCACCCCAGCCCTGAGGCTGCCAGGGGGCCCTTCCATAGGCACTGGGAACGGACCCCCATGAAGCTCTGGGATGGCGGGCCCCTGGCCGTCTGGGCCTGGCACCTAATGGGCAGTGCCCCGTATCCTCCCCCTGCACACTCAGATGAGACAGGCTCACCGGGATGGCTCCCCTGGGCCCCATTTCTCTGTCCTGTTGCCTGCTCCTGACTGTGAGGTGACACAGGCTGGCTCCCACCCTGGGAGCCCTGAGCCTCAGCTCACATGTCCAGAGGACTCTCAGAGTTCCGGGCAGGGTGGGGGCCTTGGGGGAGTGACTGTACCACCAACTTCCCAGGGTCAACGGCAGCCGCATACACTCATGGGGAGCAAGTTCCTGCCCCAACCCCAGGCTAGCCTTGAAGTTCAGACTCCATGACCTCAAGCTCCCTGTGGAGCCGGGGCCTCACTGGAGACCCCTGCCCACACCAGGCTGGCATTGCAAGGACCAGAAAACCCTGCTCCACCTGCTGGGAGCAGGGAGGGGCCTACCTCAGGAGGCTTGCCCAGATGCTGCACCTGGCTGGGGGGGAGGGGCCTACCTCAGGAGGCTTGCCCAGGTACTACACCTGGCTGGGGGGGAGGGGCCTACCTCAGGGCTGTCTCTTATACACATCTGGTGCTGGCAGCTTCTGCCGCTGCCAGAGGCTGGTGCGCGCCACAAGGAGCAGGTCGCACAGGAGCAGCTGCATGGCCTGGGGGTGGTGGGTAGGGCAGGGCAGGGGTCAGGGCCTCTGGCTGTGGGAGAGAAGGCTGGGGGCCCGCGGTGCCAGGGGCCGGCTCCGGGCTGCACTGCCGAGGCACTGCACCTGCCTCACACATGCAATGCAACAGCAATGCACCGCGGGGCCGCCCGCTCTCCAGGCCCCCATGCCCC
>SJYX01016970.1:273976-288337 GCA_006410675.1 Oreotragus oreotragus
GGGGAGGGGCCTACCTCAGGGGGCCTGCCCAGGTGCTGCACCTGGCTGGGGGCGGGGAGGGGCCTACCTCAGGGGGCCTGCCCAGGTGCTGCACCTGGCTGGGGGGGAGGGGCCTACCTCAGGAGGCTTGCCCAGGTGTTGGGAAAGGACGACGAGGTTGATCAGCGTCTCAGGGTGGCTGCTGTCCTGGCAACAAAGGGGATGGGCAGGGTCAGCTTCTCCAGGCCACTGGATTGGCCCACTCACCCCAACTCAGACAGGGCTCGGGCTACGAGACGCAGTGTGCCCCGTGACTGGATGCTTGGCCAGGTGGTGAGCTTGGAGCCTTCCCTTCTGCTTCCCCACACCAGCTGCTTTCCCCAGGGGCTTGGTGCTTCCTGAACAGGCCAGACTGACACGGGGACTCCGTTTGCTGCAGTTTCCAAGAGGCCTATTTATTTATCACAAATCTTAAGGTGACAGAGTCTAGGCCAAGGCAGCCTCAAGGTACCGCAGCCCAGCGAGCTGGTCCTCCTGCTGTAGCCACGAGGCCTGAGACCGTGGGGTAGGGCCCACCTCCGCCCACTCCCCAGGGGACCTGACAGGAAACTGCAGGAAATTACCAGAACCTCCAAGCAGCTGACCTCCCCTCACCCGCCCACACTGGGCGCTGAAGCCCAGGGAATCCTGGGAACGGGCTTGGCTGCTGCCTTGGCCGGGAACCCCAGCCCGAAGGCCCTGATGTGGGGGCGAGGAAGGGACATGCTGCCCGGGGTGTCGCAGGCTCAAGGGGCTGCGTGGACGCTGGCCACCGGCACAGGGCACAGCTCCACCACCGCCCTTTGGCCTGTCTGATGACCCACCACCGCCCTTTGGCCTGTTTCCGCGTGGCCGATGGCCTGCCGTGACAGCCTGGCCCCTCAGAGAGGTGAAGAGGGAGGGGCTGCCCAGTGGCATCAGTTTCTCATTGTATCAAAAACTGCCTCAGCTGTCGGTCGGGAGAAGGCAGGCCACTGCAGCGGCCCCCAGACCCCGTGGGCGGCACGCTCAGGCCCTCCGCTCGGTGAACACGGGCACAGGCGACACGTGTGTGTGCTGTGCTCACTCCTCAGCAGCCAACGGGAGGAGTCTCTCTCAAACACAGATCCCGGTCAGGGGTCATCACCCTGAAAGGGCCCAGGCCAGGCAGCGGTGGCATCAGTGAGAAGAAGCTAAGCATCATGTGTCTGCTTAGCTCAGGCCTGGGCTGACGGGATCCTCCCATTTTCAAGAGAAATCAGAATGAGGGCCATGGTTCACAATCCCGACTTTCAGCTGAGTCAGTGTGAGAACCCCCACCTGGCCAGCAGGCCGGCGTGGGGCCCCTGCCGCACCTGTTTCTGGGGTGGGGCTGGGCCTGCCCCTACCTTGTCCAGCGCCTCCTGCAGCACGCCCTCAGCGGCCTCCCAGCGGCCCTGCGCCATGTGGCAGGCTGCCTGCCCATTGAGCAGCAGCAAGGTCGGCGAACACTTGTCGGCCATCTCCTGGAAGATGTAGTAGGCGTCCTGGAGCTTCTCACCTCCCTGCGGGGACAGTTGGGACATCACCGTCTTGTCACCCTGCTGCCCTGCCCCAGCCTGCTCCCTCCTGGAGGGATCTCAGGGCAGGCACCCTGGGGACGCCGCCCCCTTCCACACAGAGGCCCTTGAGCAGCCTGTACTGCGAAGGGGCCGAGGCAGTGTGCAGACCCCTCAAATCCGGCTCCCTCAAGCCCTCAGTTTATGGACTTGAAAGGCTCAGCTTCAAGGAGGAGGAATCAACGCACTGGCAGCTGGGCCAAGGTCTGGGCTGGGACACACGGCCCCCTAGCCTCTGCTCCATGGTCGGCCCTGAGCCCGACCGCCCGCGTTCTGAATAGCAGGTTCTGTCTGCCTGGTAGAGGCACAGTGTCACGCTGGCAGGGGAGACTGACACGGAGATGCACTTGTGAACAAATGCAAGGCTACAGAGAGGACTGTTGGGGTGTGCCCCCTGCACTGAATGGATCCTACAGGGTGAGGCCTCAGCCGTGCAAAACGACATGCAGATGCAGGCAGACAAGGAGCACGTTTTAAAAAGCCTGGACAAGAGCGTGCACTCAGAGAGAGGAAGTTAAAGCCCAAGACAGAAATGGGGCTGCTGCCAGGAGAGGGGTGCCCAGGCATGTGGGGGGAGGGGGCTGGGCTCGAGGAGGGAGAGTGCGAGGGAGGACTCGGGCCCCAGCTTTGTGCCAGGAGCCTGGAGAGCAAGCTGAGCAGCAGCCGAGCCTGGGGCCAAGCCCCAGAGGAGGGTGTGCTGCCAGGCTGGCTCCCCGCACTCAGGCGGGATTGGGAGTGTATGCAGGGAGAGGCGCGCCGAGTTCGGCTCGGAGCCCCCCGGTCGGTTCACCCTGGCTCTGGCCAAGCTACTGCTATAGGAAGCCAGGAGGGGTCAAGGCTGAGCGATGGGGAAAATGTTCTGGGCTCTTCCGGGCGACTGGCCCCCAAGAAAGCACGAGGCCCGGGGTGTCCATGGAGCCCAGCTGCTCCTGCCCCGGTGCTCCCACCCAGGCTTGGCAGGGGCTCACCGCAGCCAGGCTGGCCCAGGCGGTGGCCAGCTGGGTGAGCGTAGCGTCCTCATCCTGGTCCTGCATCTTCTTCAGCTCCTTCCTGGGGGCGAAGGAGAGGTGCCCAGTGGCTGCGGGGCCCGGCCACTGTCCCCCACTCCTGCCCGAGTTTCTTGCTCACGAGGCCTTGGCACCCCACTGCGGCCGCACACGCCCGAAGCCTGCCCCCACCCTGCAGGCCGGGCCCTGCTGCCGGCCTCACAGAAGGAAGCTGAGGTACCGGCAGTGACACCCCTCGTCCCAGGCAGCACCGTGCAGGGCCGGGCAGGTAACCAGTGGTGCTGTCACCCCCGTGGACCAGAAAGCGCTACATGGAGAGACATTCGCGTTGCTGATGATCTGAGTCAGGGGGTGTGCTCGGGGTGGTCCCCACTGAAGACAGAGGCCCGGTTTCTGGAGAATCCAGGGTCCCAGCACAGCCTGGCCTTTGCTAAGATACCCTCCCCTCCCACCCCCAGGCACAGGCCATCGCCCAGCAGCCCCCGGTGGGGACGGGCTTACCGGGCAAGGTCCAGGCGGTCAAGCTTCAGCAGGATCTGCACTGTCATGGCCATGCTGCAGGAAAGGTATGTGGTCTGTGAACCCTCGACCCACTGTACCCTCCCACTGGGAGCTCACTCCGTAAGCACCACCTTCCCGAAACTTCCTGTTAGTGCTCGAGCCAGCAGTCCCACTTTGCAGAGGGGAAAACTCCCTGTGGGGCCAAGCCAGTGCCCCATCGCTTCCCAGGCCCTGTGCCTCCGTCAAGCAGGATCAGGCCGAGAGCTCCACGGGGTCCCCAGGCTTGCGGCCCACTCCCTGCCCACCCCATGGCCAGCCACCAGGTTTGCAACCCCCTCCTCTTTCCAAACACAGTCCCTTTCCAGTGCTCCCGGATGAAGTGCTGCAGGGAAGCACATGCTCCTTGCCTACAGCATCCACACCCACCACCCCTTCTCGAGCCTGGACAGCTGGGACCCGATCACCAATGTGGCCTCTTGTTCCAGAGCTTTCCCGCCAGGACGTGACCCAGTGCCCAGGAGAGCCCGGGGAGGGGCGTGAGAAACATGCGTGGATCCACTGTCACCTCAGCCACGCACCAGGCCAACTGCAAACCCCCTTCTGGATTGAGGGGGGATATAAGCGGGCGAGAAGATGATTAACCACGGGAAGGCAGAAACCAGAGCGCTCGTGGAGCCCTGGCCAGAGGGGCTCGTGGAGCCCCATGGCCTGGGGGCTCCAGGGCCCAGGCCTGCAGGGCCCGAGGGCCGGCCTCAGCGGAGGGTGGTGAGGGCCCACGGAAGAGGTGGACAGGCCAGGGCCCTGGACAGGGGAGCACAAGGCTGCGAGGAGGGAGGGCGGGCACAGAGGCCTCGGGCAGAGACAAAGGTGCTTTCAGCTCTGCTGCTGGGAACAGACGCTTTTCAGTGGAGGGTGCCCTGTCCTCAAGAGCAGCAGCCCAGCCGTGCGGAAGAGAGCGTCTCTGGGACTGGGAACAAGAACTGGAGCTGGAACGAGAGGCCTGCGCCCCACCCCAGGCCCACTTTCCAAGCAGCCCCCCTTGCCGTTCCTATGACAACGGCTGATGAGGCTCTGAGCTGCCTCTCAGGCAGCCCCCCCCACAAACCCCGTGTAGGATGGCCACTCACCACTCCAGGCTGTCTCCCTGGTGAAGGGTGCGCAGGGCTGCATCTGGGTTCTGGTCGTAGAAGTAGATGGAAGCGGCCATGAGCAGGAAGGTGCTGTTGGTCACATCCACGCTCCGGCTCATTTCCCGGTCCAGCTCGGCCACGATCGCGTCCCTGTGAGACACAGCTGCTCACGGCCCAAGGCAGGGGCAGGAGGTGGCCACACCCCCAGCGGGAACGGACAGGCCCCCGCAGGCACAGAGCAGCAGTGGGCAGGATGGGCCCAGCTGTCTGCGCCAAGCCCCTCTGGGTGCCAGTCTCCCCACCTCATCAGGCACTTCTCAGCCTTCATACACACAGGGAAACCAAGGCCAGAAGTGGGGTCAGGTGTGCCAGGCCTCGTGGGGAGATGAAGTGCAGGAAGGGTCGTGCCTGGCCCTGCTCGCAGATGACCACCCAGGCCCCCGCTCCCCCGGCGTCAGTGCTCAAGGGCTGAGGTGTCCACACCACCCCAATGCAGAGGGGTGGGCTGGCTTTGCCAGGGGCACCTCCCGCTGCAGGGACATGAGGCTGCACAGGGGCACCTCAACCTCATGCCGCCACCAACTTCCCCAGGAGGCTGGTGGTCTCAGCAGAGGGGCCAGCTCTCCTTCGGTCAGCACTGGGCCTGGGTCCTGAGGGCGGCTGTGTGGGAGGCTGCCCCGCAGCCAAGGTGGCTGTCCCTGGCTCCCCAGCCTGACTGCTTCCGACAGGTGGGTGGTGTGCTGGGCTGGGGCTTGGGTGCTGGCGCCAGTCTGGAGTCCAGGCTGGCCTGAGGACGAGCTGGGTGCACCCACAGGTCACATTACACCAGAAATGAACTGCTTAACTGAATCGAGGAGTTGGGATTCTTGTTTCAAAGGGCTGCTGAGCAATTAATGAGAGACGGGCCCTGTGTCACTACTGGACAAACGTCGTGGCTCAGGACTGATGCCGTCTCAGCAAACGCCTACATCTCATGTGGGATGCTGAGGGGTGGTGTACCCCAGGGCCCCTGGAGGCCAGGGACGGGTCTGTCAGCCTCTCCGCACCCACCAGAGAGGGGCCTGACAGATACGTGACTTCACAGCTGAGTGTGCTGCCCACTGTGCATGTGGCACGACTGTGCAGGGACCCCACGGGGCTGGCATGAGCCGCCCCAAGGCCACCTTCCTGCCTGCTTCCCGGTGCATAGGCGGTGAACACGTGGCCTGCTCCTGTCCTCCTGTCGGCGGCGTACGCTGTTACTGGAAGGTGCTGTGGCTATCCCGTGGGCTCTGGCGCTTCCTCCACCACCTGCCTGCCAGGCAGTCTGCGTGGGGTGGCAGTCTGCACTGTCAGGACGGAGGCACTGTGAGCCTCTGCTTTTCTGAGCACCAGCTCCATGCCCTGAGCCTCCTGTGGGTTCTCTTCTGCAATGCTCGCAGCAGGCCCGGAGCTCCTTCCCCTTCCCAAAGGGCTCATCACCCAGGCTTATGAGGTGCAGAGAGGGCGCCTGTCTTAACTGTCCCGGGTCATCACAAAGCACCAGGTACCAGGAAGCAGTGAAACGACAGGACGTATTCTCACAGTTCTAGAAGCCAGCAGTCTGAAATCAAGGTGTTGGCAGGGGACTTCCCTGTGGTCTAGTGGCTAAAACACTATGCCCCCAACACAGGGGGCCCTGGTTCAATCCCTGATCAGGGAACTAGACCCCAAGTACCACAACTAAGATGTCGCGTGCCGCAACTAAAGATGCTGCAGTGAGGATCAAAGATCCTGCCTGTGGCAACTGAGACTCAGTGTAGCCAAATCATTTTTTTTTTTAAGGTGTTGGCAGGACTGTTTTCTTCTGCAGGGCTCCAAGGGACAGTGTGTCCGGGGCCACCCCCCCGGCTCTCGGAGCTGTGGCAGTCCTTGGCTTGTGTCTTCTTTTGTCCAAATCTCTGCCTGCGTCTTCAGGTGGCCTCCGCGTCTGCGTCTTCTCTCCCCCTCTTCTGAAGACACCTGTCACTGGATTTAGGGCCCACCTTACATCCAAGATGAGCTCAAGGTCTTTAGCCACTTACATCTGCAGAGACCCCGTTTCCAGCGAGGTCAGGTTCACAGCTTTTGGGGGTCCCCATTCAGCTGCCACTGCTTAAGTCTCTTTGAAGAAACCCCTCAGGTCTCTTTGTGGACCAAGGAGCCAGATCAAAGGAGGTTGCGCACGGGGTGCTGCCCTCCATGAGGAGCACAAGCGGGGGTCACAGGAGACACCCACATTTGGGACCCACAGAGGGCTGCAGCAGCCCCCGAGGCGGCGTAGTGTCGATGAGGTCATGACCACATCCTGGTCCAACAAGCTCCACGGGGCAGCGTTCAGGAGAGGACCCCGAGACCCCCGGAGGCATCGCAGTGCTACGAGAGAGGCCCCGGGGCTAGGAAGGGCAGCTGGGGTCAGCTCACAGAGCAGAGCGTCTCCCTGTCATGGGCTGTGCTGCCCCGCCTTCTAGCCCAGCCACCCTCTGGCGGGTGTTTCACCTCTGAGATCCCAGGGGGCTTTGTGAGCAGTCCATTTCTGGGGGTGGGGGGAACCGAGGTGCAGGGAGACCACAGGGCCTGCAGCACCAGGCTGGTGCTCCATGCACAGGTGAGGCAGGGCCACAGAGCTCCCAGCCAGCACCTGGGTGAGCATCCCAGCCCAAGACCTGCCTGAGCAGGAGCCACATGAAGCCAGAAGGGCCGGACCGTGAGCAGTCTCAGACCCCACGCCGGGCAGCAGAGAACAGGCAGGCCTGGCCCTGGAAGACCCAGCGCCTCCAGGTCCCTACAGCCCTGACCCTCGCCTCTCCCGGCCACCGCCTGAGGGAGTCTGATGACTGCTGGTCATCGGCGCGAGGCGGACATGCAGCTCAGAGTGAGGACGTAGTGTCCGCCCTCCCTCCCTGATGAATGACAGGCGGTGCAGCTGCCAGCGCCTCCCTGAAACACAGGCGAGCAGCAACGGAAGGTGGGGAGGGTCCCCGCCGTGTGTCCCGGAGAGGCTCTCTGGGCAATGAGGCTCCCGCAGCCCCTAGGCAGCTGTGCAGTCCCCACCTTTGGCCCCCCGCCCCCACAGAGACCTCCTTGAAGCAGGGCCCCTCACTGCCCCCGCTGTGCGGTTGAGGGGAACCAAGGCTCAGCAAGGCGAAAGGACAGGGCAAGGATGCCCACCAGACACCCCCTGCCCACCCACGGCACCCCAGCCTCACCGCCGGCTGTCGCTGGCCAGGTACTCAGCAAACATGCGCACGGCCTGCAGCTCGGGGGCGGAGGAGGGCTTGATCTCATCCAGCACCACGCCGTACTTCCTCTGTGGGCAGGACACAGATGCCGTCAGCCCCGCCCGACCTCCCGGTGCGGTTTGTGTGTCCCAGACCCCAGGGAACATACAAGGGCTGCTTGGTGCCAGCATCGCTCTGGTGAAGCCCCAGTACCTACCACTCCTAGGGACGCCCCTTGGCCCTGGGGAGCCACCACAGCATCCCCCGTTAGCCACGCTGCCCGCTGCTCCGGCTGCAGACCCTGGCCGGTCACTGTACAGCCCCCAGTGGTGAAGGGGAGGGGGTCAGCAGGGTCAGGGAGTCTGGGCCCACAGACACCCAGCAGGGAGGCCACTGCCAAGGGAAACCAGAATCAGGGGCCCGTTCTTCTGCTCTTTTCCCGGCAGTTTCAGTGTGTTCACTGCCTTCTACGTGTCTTCACCTTTAATTTAAAAAAATTCATTAAGAAAGAATTTTTTGGGCCTTGCCATGCGGTATGTGGGGCCTTGGTTCTCCAACCAGGGGTCAAACCCGTGACCCCTGCATGGAAGCCACAGAGCCTTAACCACTGGGCCACTGGGGGAGTCCCTACATGTGTTTACCTTTTAAAGACACACATGCAGATATGAACATGTCCGAGGAGACTCTGGAGTGCACTGGGGCACCCTGCTCTGACTGGGGGTGGGAGGTGGGAGGTGGCGGGGAGGAGCACCTGGGCCACAAGGGGAAGTCCCCTCAGGTTCTAGAATGCTCCGCAGAGGGAAAGATGCAAACAGACCTGGGAAGCCACCTGAGCCCTGACGCGAGGTGGGGGCACCTGTGGAGCCATGTGCCCCCCACAGAGCAGCCAGGCCTGCCCTCTCCCCGCTGCTCTAAGGGGACGAGGCTGACGGGAGGCTGGCGGCCACACCCGTGCTGTGGGCCTGGGGTGGGAACACGGCGGGCACAGCTCAATCCTCTCTGCAGAGTCTGGGTTGTCTTTGCAACAGGGGGATGAACGCTCACTGTATTACGTCCCAGGGGAATGCTGCTTTTTAAAACCCAGGTAAAGAACCCGCCTGCCGATGCAGGAGACACCAAGAGATGTCGGTTCCAGCCCTGGGTGGGGAGATCCCTTGGAGTAGGAAATGGCGTCCTCCTCTAGTACTCTTGCCTGGAAAATCCCATGGGTAGACGAGCCTGGCGGACTACAGTCCATAGGGTCACAAAGAGCTGGAAATGACTGAGCACAGCACGTAATGATGCTTTTAAAAATTTAACTGTAGCATCTAAACTGCTAGCTCTAGTTAATAACAGTATCAATTCCAGTGCATCAGTTCTAACAAAAGCACCCCACGAACCCAAACTGTTACTGAGAGAAAATGCCTCTGGGGTAGGGCTGGGGATTTGGAATTCTTTTTATCATCTGCTCGGTTATTCTGTAAACCCAGAACCATATTGAACGAGTAAAATCTACTGATTAAGTGAAAAAAAAAAAAAAGCAAAACAAGAAATCCCCACACCGGTCTCCTGAGCTGGTGCTGCAGGGCCTCGGTGACACAGTCACCGACTTGCGGCACCCACGCCGGCTGCGTGGTTCCTGCCCCTGCCGACACTCTGCTCCCGACTCTCCTGTCCCAGGGCACCGGCAGTCATGGTCAAGGGCCCACGCTCACCTGTGCCAGGTACGCTCTGTACAGGAAGACATCCCGCTCCACATCTCTCTCCGGGCTGGATGGCTGCGGGAGAAAAGGTTGGTCAGGACTCGTGGGGGCTGTGCGGCCAGCAGGCCCGCAGAGGCCAGAAGCGGGCAGCCTTCCCAGGAGTCTGGACCCTAGTTCCCGCCCTGGCTCTCTGCTGCCTTAGGACCTGCGGCCGTAGGAGAGCAGCCACCACGGACGGCACGCAGCATGCTGGGCACCCCATTCTGTGCCACCAGGACATCCCCCTGGGAAAGGAGGCTCGACTGTCACCCCCACCTGCCTGGGTGAGGGACAGGGACATTAACAGTGCTGAAATGGCCCCAGCCATACAGAAGGGGCCGGGGCAGAAGCTACACTTCTACCACGGGACACTGGGCTGCTCATGCCGATGGGGAAGGACCCGAGGCGCAGCAGACCAAAATGGAAGCAGCTCAACATTCCAGGTGGTCCGAGGACCCCCGCAGTGGGGTCGGGGGTGGGCATGCACTGATGCCTAAGTCTGTACAAGCCCAGAAAGCAGGCCTGGGAAGACTCCCATCTGGAGATGGATAGCTGATGCTGGAGAAGGGATGGGACCTGGTGGGGGACGTGCAAAGGGGACTTTACTGTCTGCAGCGGATCCTCCCATGCTGCTTTGGTTTCAAAACGCTCTTTAAAAGTGACAAACAGGAGAGATGAAGATTCGCCTCACTCAGAGGACCTTTCTGGAAGAGCTCAGCTTGGCTGCCCCAGCACAGCGATGCTGGGGTCTAGCCAGGCGGGGGGAGTCCTTGGGGACCGCCGTGTCCGAGGGGACGAGGTCCACAGGCCATGTTCAGTCAGCCCAGTCACTGCACAGAACCCAGAAGCAGCTGTAAGGCGAGCTCACTCAGAGTTCACTGCCGCACCCTGAAGAGGGCCCCTGTGTGGCTGTGGGCACGGGAGGGGCCCTTCCTTGGGGGAGCAGCCTTAGACCATGCCCTGCAGTGCTGGCAGACTTCCTGGAGGCCTCATGGTGCCTGGGGTGGGCAGGCACAGAGCAACTCAGCCCAGAGGGTGCAGGGATGCTGGGACAGGCCACGCGGGGGCCGGGAGAGGAAAGTGACCGGGCAAGTGGGCCTGGCCACCTTGGAGCCGCCACTCCAAACCACTGGGCCTGGGGACCAGCAGAGAGAACAGCCTGCCAAGCTGCCCGAGCTGGGGAACAATGGCCTGGAGCCCCACCAGTGGGAGCATGCCCAGACTACCCTCCGCTGAGGCTGAGAACCAGACTCCAAGTGCCCAGGCCTTCTTCCCAGCCTGAGGGTGTGCGGGAGGTGGACATGTCCTCCTCTCAGGCCACCGGAGACTGCAAACAAGAAGCCTGGCTCCTGGCCCCAGCTGGACTCCAGCCAGCTTCGCCATGGGGTCTCGGCAGCTTGCTCCAGTCACGGTGGCCAGCCAGGATCTGGCCAGGACTTGGAACACGGCGTCTCCTAAAGAAGTGACTCTCAAAAGACCCTCAAAGCTGGACACTGGTGAGGCCAACCCAGCTGGGGTCCCCACACCACCTTCAGTAAAAAGAGAGAGAGACAAGGGGCTCCTCTGGTGGCTCAGTGGTAAAGAATCCACCCGCCAGTGCAGGAGACGCGGGTCCAACCCCTGATCCGGGAATATCCCACATGCTGCAGGGCCACTAAGCCTGTGCACCACAGCTACTGAAGCCCCAGTAGAGCCCGGGTTCTGCCAGAGAGGCCGCTGCAGTGAGGCCCACACACTGAGTACCCCCGTTCACCGCAACTAGAGAAAGGCTGCGTGCAGCAACGAAGACTCAGGCCAGCCAAAAATAAAGTAAGATTATTTTCTTCAAAAAAAGAAAGAGACAAATGCTGGCTCTTGGTATCTTTGAAGCATGGACACAGTGAGATGCCCTGCGAGGGACCAGGGGACCAGAGGCCACCCTGAGCCTCAGCTGCCCTCTGCGTCAAACAGGCACACCACCGATCCTGCAGGATGGCTGAGGGGCGGGCGTCAGTGAGACCCCACACGCAGACCTCAGGACTTTCCCAAGCAGCCAAAGCGAAGAGCTTCTGGGAGGGATAAGAACGAAGACAGGTGTACAGACCAGGGAACCCCAGGAACCATGAAGCATGCCACCAGGGGAGTGCCCTGGTGCCTAGTCCTGACGGCTCATCAGCACCAGCTGGGAGCTCAAAGATCAGAAAAGCCAGGAGCCTCACGTCCACCACTGACATCAAACTGCCTGCAAACAGCTCAGAGGTGCAGCCAGGCCTGAGAGCCAGGGGAACTGTCCAGGGAGGCCAGGGATGGCGTTGGGGAAGGGGACCACATCCCATCCTCTGACTGGCTATCAGTGTCACCCGACCACACTAGACCATCAGCTCCTGGAGGCATTCTCAGCTGCTTCATCCTTAATGCCTGTGCGGTGCCTGCCATCTTGTGGGCACTCGAGAAACGGCCGACAAGCAGGGAAACAGACGTCATGACGCTGCCAGCATCGCAACATACCAGGGGCTCCACCTGGGGCCACCTCTGGGGGTGCCTGTCTGAAGCTGCTATAACTAACCACCACCTCGGGTGGGGTTCAGAACAGAAACTTGTTCTCTTGTGGTTCTGGAGGCCAGAGGTCCGAGATCAAGGTGCCAGCAGAGCTGGGCTCCTTCCACAGGCCAAGAGGATCCACCTTTGCCTCATCCTTGGCTGGCGGCACCGGGTCATCCTTGGCTGCTGGCTGCATCACCCCAACCTCTGCCTCCACTTTTTCTGTCTGCCTCAAGCCTCTCTCTGCCTTTCTCTTAGAAGGACACCAGTCATTGATTTAGTTGCTGTTTAGTTGCTCAGCTGTGTCCGACTCTGTGACCCCATGGACTGTAGCACACCAGGCTTACCTATCCTTCACTATCTCATGATTTTGCTCAAACTCACGTCCGTTGAGTTGGTGATGCCATCCAACCATCTCATCCTCTGTCGTCCCCTTCTCCTTTTGCACTCAATCTTTCCCAGCATCAGGGTCTTTTCCAGTGAGCTGGCTCTTCACGTCAGGTGGCCAAAGTACTGGAGTTTCAGCTTTAGCATCAGTCCTTCCAATGAATATTCAGGATTGATTTCCTTTAGGATTGACTGGTTTGATTTCCTTGCAATCCAAGGGACTCTCAAGAGTCTTCTCCAGCACCACAATTTGAAAGCATCAATTCTTCAGTACTCAGCTTTCTTTATGGTCCAACTCTCATATCCATACATGACTACTAGAAAAACCATACCTCTGACTATAGGTGCCTTTGTTGGCAAAGTGACATCTCTGCTTTTTAATACGCTGTCTAGGTTTGTCTAGGGCCGATCCTAAATCCTGGCTAATCTCATCCAGAGATCCTTCACTGGATTACAGCGCCATGCACGTTTGCTCAGAACTGTGTGACCCTTTGTGACCCCATGGATGTAGCCCGCTAGAATCTACTGTCCACTGAATTTCCCAGGCAAGAATACTGGAGTGGTTTGCCATTTCCTCCTCCAGGGATCTTCCTGAGCCTCATCTCCCGTGTCTCCCACGTCAGCAGGCGGATTCTTTACCAGGCAGCACCTGGCAGTGTGCAAAGCCCCTTTTCCCAGTAAGTCACATTCACAGCTTCCAAGTGGATGCATCTCATCAGGGACCCCATTTAACCCAATACAGGCTGCCGAAGAGGGTTTCGGTGGCCTGTGGACCAGAATCAGCGCACGCCAAAGGGCCCCGCAGGGAAAGGACTCCCGTTCCTCTGGCCGCGTCAGGGAGGCTCTCTTGGTTTGGTGCCAGTGCATCTTTACCATGTTGCAGAAGAGGGCACCCAGGCCCCAGCTCAGAGGTTGTGCCACAGCCTTGCCCCCAGCAACAGTGATCTGACAGCTGATCTGGTTTCCTTTGCTCTCCATAGCTCTCTGCATACAGCAGGTCGTGCTGCTTTCTTCAGCAGGAGGTAAAATTTGCATATCATGACACAGTAAGACTCAAAGAGCACAGTGCTGTAACATATACAGAACAGACACGTGACAGAAGACAGGAGGTGGGTCGCTGAGTATGACGCAGAGCCTCCCGGGGCCCTCCTGAGATGAAAGTCGTGGCTCCCGTCCGACAGGAGGGGAGAGCAAGGCTCAGAGGGGTGCCGTGACAGCCCTGGCTGCAGAGAGGACACAGAAGAGCCAGAACCTGAGGCAGCCAGGCCTGTCTGAACCTTCCTGTGGTCTGCTTTACCCGGCAGGGAGGCCCGTTAACAACTGTGACGCTGAGCGCAATAAGGCCCCGAGAGATGTCCACGGCAGCCCTTGGGACAGCTTTCCTTACGTCACAAAAGGGACTTCACGGGTGTGATTCAGATTATGGACCTGAACATGGGGAGACCATGCTGGGTTATCTGAGAGGGTCCAGTCTAATACAGAACCCCTTAAAAGCAAAGGACTTTTAGACAAAAGGAATGAAGGGGAAGGGGAAACTTGAAAGACTCCAAGAACCCCCATGCCTCGATCTTTTTTCCTCTTTTTTATTTGGCTGCACCAGATGTTAGTTGCGGCACAGGAGATCTTCATTGCAGCATGTGGGATCCAGTTCCCTGACCAGGAATCGAACCTGGGCCCCCTGCATTGGGAGCACAAAGCCTTAACCACTGGACCACCAGAAAAGTCCCCCCATAGCTGATTCTGAGATGGAAGGGTGTGTGGGAAGTTGAGGGCTGGAGAGAGGCATCTAGAAGTCTCCAGGAGCTAAGGGTGGCCCCTGGCCAAGAAGCAGCAACTTCAATGAGTAAGGAAGGTGGTTCTTCCCCAGAATCTCCAGAAAGAACACAGCCGGGCCGATACCTTGATTTTAGCTTAGTGAGAGCAAGGATGGACTTCTGACCTACAGAAGCTGCAAGATAGTAAATGTGTGCTGCCTTGAGCTGTCCTTTGTCACACTGACAATGGAAAACTAATACAATCATGCAAACGTCGTTTCAACGAATCTCAACCTCTTACTGAAGCCTGAGGTTTTACCCTCCATACCACAGGTGACACTCAGGGACGTGAGGCTCACTGCCAAAAGCCAAAAGAGAAAGCAAGCCTTCTCCACTTCAGAATCCAAACTTCTCCAAGCCTCTGGCTGCCTCCATGAAAACATCCGCCACTCCCTTGCATGGTGCTCCTATGGCCTCCCACACCTTCGGAATAAACTGCAAACCCTTGCTGTGCCCACCCCCCCACCC
>SJYX01016970.1:288653-315410 GCA_006410675.1 Oreotragus oreotragus
CCTCGGCACCTTTGGGACTCTCACCTATGGAGTGAGAGCCTTCTCAAGGTTTGGTCACAGGGTTAGATGCCAGTCACAGAAGCTTGGTCTGATTTGAGCACTCCCACATGAAGCAGCCCCCCACCCCCACCCAATAGGTGATCAGCACTTTCTATCTCCTATCCCTGCAGGGCTCAAGTTGTAATTCTGTATTCACTCGATTCTTTACTTGTTTACTCTCTTCAGAACTCGCGATCCTGAGGCCAGGCAAAGACCCTGTCACATTCACGGCTCTTAAAAATCCTCGGGATTTCCTGGTGGTCCAGTGGTTGGAAGGGAGTCCACCTGCCAGTGGTGAGTCAAGGAAGATTGCACAGGCTTCGGAGGAACGGAACCCGGAACGGAACCTATGTGCCACCGCCACTGGGCCAGCACTGTAGAGCCTGCAAACCTCAACTACTGAAGCCCTTAAACGCAGAACCTGTGCTCCACACCAAGAGAAGCCACCGCAGTGAGAAGCTCATGTGACGAGTAGCCCCTGCGCTCTGCAACTTGAGAAGCCTGGGCAGCAATGGAGACCCCACACAGCCAAAAATAGATATACAAAAAAAAATGATAATAATGTTTTTTAAAGTCTCCATAGCTCACTCTCAAAGTGACAGACAGTTCCAGCCATCTCCTTCCCGAAAAGGTGCTGCTAGCAGGCCAGGCTGCCCCCTCTCCTGTCACCCACTCACTGCCTGGGCCTTTCCAGCTGCAGTTCCTAGCTCTCAGTCAGGCTCACTCCCATCACTCTCCATCACACCACTTCCTGACACCTTTTAAATGACTTACTTTTATTTATTTGTATTTGTATTTGGCGTGGCATTCGGAACTTCCCCAACCAGAGATGGAACCATGCCCCCTTGTAGTGGAAATGCCAAAGCTTAACGGCTGGACCACCTGGGATGCCCCTGATACTTTATTTACTTTCTTATTGTTTATCTGCCTCCCCTGGGAGCTGAGGTTTCCAAGAAAGATAGGAGTTTTATCTATTCTGTCACAGCTTTGAGCCTAGCACAGATACACGGCCTGGCCCATACATTTGATCAGTGAGAAACGAATGAATGAGCAAGTATGGGAAGAAATAAACTGGCTAGTGGGGCAGGGTAACAGGCGAGAAGTCATTTCTCTCTTGAGCCTCCTTGTTCTTTCACCTGTAAAATGAGGATAACAGTCTCTACTTTAGGAGTATTGAGGGCATGGGGGAAACAAATGAGAACTATTATTGTTATGACTATTATTACTACCGCAGCGTAGAATTATAATTGTTATTACTACTATAGAAGCATGAACCTCTCTCTTATTCAAACGCCTCCTACGTGCAGAGTGAGCGGTCAAAGTAAGAATTATCACGAAATGGTACTGCTTTGAGTTTTGTCAAGGGACAAAGACAGTTCCTCACCGCGCTCTGAAGAGATGTGGGGGGTGAAACGGCGCTAGGAGAAAAGGTAGGGTTTTTAAAATCAGAGCCCGACCCGCGGCCACCAGGAAGCCTCTTCCGTCTCCGCCCCCAGCGTCTCCCAGCCCCGGAGCCGCCGCACCTTCACCCGCTGCGCCTCGTTGATGCACTGCTGGTAGCTGCCAATGTAGAAGGCGTTCTTCACGTCGAACAGCTCGTCCACCTCCCCGGAGCCGCCAGAAGCCGGACCAGGAGCCGGAGGAGACATATCGCTGCCCTCTCACTCGCTCCCCTTCCTGAAAGACACGTCGGCCGGAAGGAGGCAGCCACCTACGGGCACGCCGGAAAATGTAGTTTACTGGCTCCTCCCTGGAGATGAGCCAATAGAAGACTCTTAAAGGGGAATAGAGGGGCGGGAGACGCAAGTGCGTCTCGTAGGGCATCTTGGGAACTGTAGTTTAACTCGAGTCTGAGCCCTCCGCGGGATTCCGGGAAAACAGGATGTGCTCGAGGCTTTGAACTGTGAGTTGGAGAGGGTGGGACCGAGCAGGAGGCAGATCCAGTGAACGGTAACGCTTTCTGACGTCATCGATACGCGCCGGAAGCACCGTTCGCCCGAGCTCTCGCCCTGCCCTGGCTGCGAGGATGGCAGGCTTCGCGGAGCTCGGGCTGTCTTCGTGGCTCGTAGAACAGTGTCGGCAGATGGGTTTGAAGCAGCCCACGCCCGTGCAGCTGGGCTGCATCCCCGCCATCCTGGAGGGTGAGTGTGGCTTGGCCTTTCCAAGAGGCTTCCCCGCTACTGTCGCTTCTCTTGCCTTCTCTCAGCTTTTGCTCACGCGGGTCCCGTGAGGCAAGGGGCAGCCCTGGGCCTTCCGGGCGATCCTGGGTTCTGGAGGACGACTAGGTAATGTTGGCGTTTAAGCTGTACGACTGACTCGCCTGTGCAGGTGATATAATCTCTGAAACTTTCGTAGCCTCATCACTGGGAGGGTTTGATGAATGACTAATAGATAATACTGGGAAAATTAGGTAGAACTTGCTTTACTGCCTTCATTTTACAAATGGCAATTGAGGTTGTCAAGACTATTGGTAAATCCAGGACTCTGGTTCCCTAGACTACTCTTCTCTCCACGCCTTTGGTCCAGCCCAGTTTTGCCATTAAAGAGACGCCTTCAGGAAGCCTAGGATGTGACAAGTTAAGGCATTAAATAGGGATGAAGAGTCAGTAGAGAGTATAGGATTCAGGTTGGGGGAGGGCATTCTGGACTGAGGAGGACATTCTGAGTTTCCCAAGCTCTGATCCCAGGGAAGGAGTCAAAATGAGATTGTGGTTAGTAGCAAGTATCTCAGGTCAAATGGGTGTGGGTTCCAGTCCAAGCTGTTACTGGCAAACCTTTGACTGGGTTTCCCCTTCTGTTAAATGGGGACGATGATGGCCTCACTCTCCTTAAATGTGTCAGTCACTCTAAATGGAAAGTTGTCATAATGTCTTCAACAGGAAGGGCACAGGCTGGTACTGAGCATATAGTTATTGTCCTTATTGTTAAGCTGCTAAGTCATCCCCGAGTCTTTTGTGATCTCGTGCACTGTACCCCATCAGGCTCCTCTGTCCATGGGATTTCCCAGGCAAGAGTATTGGAGCAGCTTGCCATTTCCTTCTCCAGGGGATCTTCCCGACCCAGGGATGGAACTTATGTCTCCTGCACTGGCAGGTGGATCCTCTACCACTGAGTCACCAGGGAAGCCTGAGCATATAGTCATTGCTCGTTAAATGTTAGCTGCTGTAAACTGTGCCTGATGGAATACTCTTCTGCACCTGTGACGCTGCTGTGTTCTCTGCCCAGGTCGGGACTGCCTGGGCTGTGCCAAGACAGGCAGCGGCAAGACAGCAGCGTTTGTCCTGCCCATCTTGCAGAAGCTGTCTGAGGATCCCTATGGCATCTTCTGCCTCGTCCTGACACCCACCAGGTGAGTCCCACCCCATACACACAGACACATGCCTCTCAGGTGAGTGAACCAGCTGTGTGCTCTTGGGCACATGCCTTTACCTCTTTGTATACACTTGCTATGTGTGCAAAATGGGAACAGAAATTAGCCCAACCCTTAGAGGTGCTGAAGAATTAGCAAGACGGTGTGTGAAAAGTGCTGAGCACAGGGCTCGACTCAGGGCAAGCAGGAAGGCCAGGAAGTAGGCATATGGCCAGAGGAAAGGCCTGGACGGAGCTGGAGGCAGAGAGGAGGGGACTTGGCCACTGACCAGCCTCGGAGTGAGGGGGGCTGCGGGTGGGGGGCGGTTAACACCTGGGTCTCGGGCTTTGATGACTGAGGTGTCAAGGCCATTGCTGAGGACGTGGGATGAGGAAAGGCCAGTTCGGGTGGGACTGGCCAAGGACAAGCCATACTCTGTTCGGGCACCCAGCCTAGTGAGAGGGCAGGAGCCACAGTGGGCTTCCAACGGTCAGTATCAGAACCTTTGTCCAAAGGCAACTGGGAGCCATGGAGGGTGTGTGAACAGGAAAGATGCAAGCAGGAGGCCCTATTGATGGAGACAGGAATGAGAGGCAGGCACAAAACCCCTATCTGTCTCAGGCTGGTCCGTTCATGCCCACAGGGAGCTGGCCTATCAGATCGCAGAGCAGTTCCGGGTCCTGGGAAAGCCTCTGGGCTTGAAAGACTGCATCATCGTTGGTGGCATGGGTATGGCGGGACCCAAGGAGGCTCTGGGCATGGGACTCCTGCAGCCTCAGACCATCTACCTAGCCCCACCTCTCGCATTCCACCCACAGACATGGTGGCCCAGGCCCTGGAGCTCTCCCGGAAACCACACGTAGTCATTGCCACACCGGGGCGCCTGGCTGACCACCTCCGCAGCTCTAACACCTTCAGCATAAAGAAGATACACTTCCTGGTGAGTCAGCCTGGGGCCCTGATTCATCCATTTAGGAACTGTGTGTCCCGTTGGCCATGCGCTACCAAGTTAGGAATGATGACAATGACATCTCGGGGCAACAAAAGGGGGCCTGTACTAGAAAAGATGGGCTCCCCAGGTGGCTCACTTGTAAAGAATTCGCCTTCCAATGCAGGAGATGCGGGTTCGATCCCTGGGTGGGGAAAATTCCCTGGAGCAGGAAATGGCAACCCACTCCAGTATTCTTGCCTGGAAAATCCCATGGACAGAGGGGCTGGAGGTCTACAGTCCTTGGGGTTACAAAGGGTTGGCCACAACTGAGCTCTCATGCATGCACACACTACAAAAGTTAGTTGAGGGCAGAGCCTCTCTGAGGAGTTAACGTTGAAGCTGAGATGGGCAAGAAAGCAGGCCTCCAAGACCTGGAGGGAGAGCGCGCCAGGGTGCACATCTGAGCCCAGGAAGGAGGCACATGGAGGAGGCAGGCTGGGCCCCGGGTGGTGGTCAGGCCTCGGACAGCGGCCTCACCCCGGGTCCCCACCCCCTGCCTGCTGCGGCCGATGCTACAGGTGATGGATGAGGCGGACAGGCTGTTGGAGCAGGGCTGCACGGACTTCACCGTCGACCTGGAGGTCATCCTGGCAGCCGTGCCCGCCCGCAGGCAGACGCTGCTCTTCAGCGCCACGCTGACCGACACACTGAGGGAGCTTCAGGGCCTGGCCACCAACCAGCCCTTCTTCTGGGAGGCTCAGGCCCCGTGAGTCCATAGCTACTTTCTGGCGGGGGGATGGGGCAGGGCAAGCGAGAGGCGGGGGTGTCCAACAAAGGTCATTGACCATGGGCGGGGTGGGCATTGACCTCATTCAACAGAAGGGGAAACAAATCTGCCCATGCTCAGGGTGCGCACCGTAGAACAGCTGGACCAGCGCTACCTGCTAGTGCCTGAGAAGGTCAAGGATGCCTACCTGGTCCACCTGATCCAGAACTTCCAGGACGAGCATGAGGACTGGTCTATCATCATCTTCACCAACACGTGCAAGTGAGCATGGGCGGGCCTGCCGCTCCCGTCCCCCGGGCGTCCTGTCCCCCGGGCGTCCCTCCCCCTGTGCCTCATGGAGGTCCAGCAGGTGGTCTGCGGCTGGAGGTGTCAGGCGCAGGGCCAGTCTTGGCACTCCAGGACCTCTGCTCCGACCAACAGTTTCAGAGGATTCACTCAAGGAGGCTCAGAGAGGTCAAGCAGTTTGCTAATAAGGTCACCCGCATGAAGACAGAGCCAGGATTTGGGGGTCCTCAGACCTGCCCTTTCCTGGGGGCTCAGATGGTAAAGAGTCTGTCTGCAGTGCTGGAGACCCAGGTTCAGTCCCTGAGTTTGGAAGGTCCCCCTGGAGAAGGGAATGGCAACCCACTCCAGTATTCTTGCTTGGAGAACTCCATGGACAGGGGAGCCTGGTGAGCTACAGTCCATGGGGTTGCAAAGAGTCGGACAAGACTGAGGGACTAACACTTTCACTTTTTCGGGCCTGCCCTTAACTGGAAGAGCTGAGGGCCTTGGGCCCTCCCCGGGAGACCCCTGCAGCAGCTGGGAAGGCCTTGAAGCAGCCAGTTCGCTGTGGTCTCAGGGGTTCACTGAGGCCCAGCACATCACCCCCACAGCTGTCCTCTCCACAGACCCAGGGATTTCAAAATCCTTTGACGTATTTGGGGAGAGCATCAAGGAGCTGTAGGCTGGTCTAGCCTGAGCCAGCGTAGGAGGGCAGCCCACAGCACGTGGAGGAGGAGGCCTGACCACTGCCCCCCAAGAATTTCTTGGGCTACCAGAAGAGAAAGGGCTGGACGTAGAGCACTCTCTTGGCTTAGGCCGGGGAAGGGGTCAGCAGGCAGGACGTGGCACCCCTGCTTCTTCCCCAGGCACGCAGGGCCACTGCTAGGGGTCTCGGGGTGGGGAGGCGGGGCCAGAGCACCTGCCCAGGACCAGCAGCCTGTCCTTCCCACCAGGACCTGCCAGATCCTATGCATGATGCTACGCAAGTTCAACTTCCCCACCGTAGCTCTGCATTCCATGATGAAACAGGTGAGGTGCCAGGCGGCCACCCCAAGCCCTCCCTGACCAGCCTCGCCCTGGGGACTCCTCCCGGCCCCCGGGCTTTTGCTCAGGCCCTCTCCTCTGCCTGGAACCCTCTTCCTGCCACCCTATCTGCCCCATTCTGGCCTCCTCAAGGTCATCTCCCTCGCTGGACTGTGAGCCCCTTGAGTGCAGAGACCGTCCTGGCCTCTGCTGTGCGTGTCCCCAGGCCTCACACAGTAAGTATAAACTGAAACATTTCTTGGAATGCTACCTGATACCCCCCCACCCCAATTCTCTCCCAATTTGGCACAGAAAGAACGCTTTGCCGCCCTGGCCAAGTTCAAGTCCAGCATCTACCGGATCCTGATCGCAACAGACGTGGCCTCCAGGTGAGCGGCTCCAGGGTGCTCCCTCCCCCACGGTGGCCCCCACAAAAGGGCCAGAGGGGGAGGCTGGCTTCAGGCAGCCCCAGCTTCACCGCCAAGTGACCTTGGGTGAGTCCCAACCTCGTTTTCCCCGCATGGACAGAGGCGCTGACTGACCTCTGCCTCCAGGGGCCTGGACATTCCCACTGTGCAGGTGGTCATCAACCACAACACCCCCGGACTCCCAAAGATCTACATCCACCGAGTTGGCCGGACAGCCCGCGCAGGTGAGCAGACAGGGTGGGGCAGCCTTTGGGCACCCACCCTCCTGCCTGCCCACAGCACTCAGCCAGTCACGAGCTGATGGGGCATGGGAGGGCCACAGGCTGCAGGTGAGAGATACTAGAGGTAGTGCTTGCAAGCTGGGGGAATCCTTTCAGAACCACGGGCGGGGACTTCCCTGGCGGTCCAGTGTTTCAGACTCTGCGCTTCCCATGCAGGGGGCACGGGTTTGATCCCTTGTTGGGGAAGATCCCACACATCACGGCCAAAAAACCCCCCAAAACAAAAAGACATAGGTGAGGGTGCTGAGTCTTCACATGTTCCAGGCAGCACTAAGCTGTCCCCTGGGAACACAGCACACACAACCCCCTCCCCACCACTACCTCTTGCCTCACCCGAACCCCCTTCACCTGTCAGGGCTGGCCGTCCTAGCTCAGCAGCAAACAGGTGTACGGGTCCTGATGGGTAAGATGCTGCCCTCTGGGATTCAGCGTTCAAGTTCAACCACTTGCTGTGACTCCCAGTAGGAGCCTTGTGTCTGCTCCTCAGCCCCACTTGGAAGGGGCACAGAGTCCAGGAGATCTTCTCACACCTGGAGTGGGCAGAGCCATGGTTTCTGGGGCCAGACTGGCCCTTCTCTCCTGCCCTGTGGCCTCAGGTCGGTCACATCAGGTCTCTGGGCCCCCACCACCTCGTCCAACGACGGGTAACAAGAATGTGACGCCTGTTTGGGGCCGCCCTGAGGGTCTCAGGCATAGTCAGCTCCGAGGGCTGTTCTAGCACATTGTCTCATGGAAGCCGGGAACAGAGATGGTGGCATGTAGCTTCGGAGCTGAAGCCTGTCTGGGCTTCCTGCTGACAGAACTGGGCTTGAGCTCCCTGGCAGCCACACCAAAAAGGGAAATCAGTCACATCACCGGCCCCTGATTAAGGTCAAGCTGGCAGGAGAGCTGCCTCTCCCTGGAGTCCTGCTGCTCCCCTGGGACAGATCTGCCTGCCACACAGAGGTCAAGCAGGGGGCTGAGACCTGACGCTCTAAGCTTCTTTCGTTTCCACTCATTCCTCCACCCACTGAGCTCCTGTACAGTTCCCCTTGATCAAGAGGAGCTGTGAGCGCCTAGCGGTCAGGACCTGCTTGTATCGGCCCCTTCCCCTGGCCTCCAGCACACAGTCTGGGTGTGTCCCCACAGGGCGGCAGGGACAGGCCATCACGCTGGTGACGCAGTACGACATCCACTTGGTTCACGCCATTGAGGAGCAGATCAGTGAGTGGGATGGGGAAGGGAGGGTGGTGCCTCCGGGTGAGACATCTACTCACTCTGTCAATGCCTGCCTGTCTGCTCATGTGAAGAGGCTTAAACTGCATTTTCCTTCCTACGCAACCCCCATAGAAGTTTCTTTGGCTCAGCAATTGAAGCAGAAACTCCGTCATGGCCTCTAGTAGCTGAAAGCCACATCTGATGGGAAAGGACTTTGGTTTCTCAGACCAGAGTGTGTGGGTGGTCCCTGCAGATGAGTCAGAAGCCCCAGGGCTGTTTCCTAGGCAGGTTTTTGAAAATCCCCTTGGGTGGACCGAGAAGCTCTGGGGCATCTCCAACCACTGCACAGACTGTCCTGAGATTCAGAAACGTCTTGACTTTAATGGACACTGTTTTCAGAAAAAAAACAACTCCTAATCAAATTCATAGTGTTGTTAACAACCAGAAAGAGAGTGCAATCTGTACCTAGCTCTTACCCACCTGATCTTTATCTGATATGACTTTGTATGGCCTTGTGTGCCCTGCTGCATGGAGAGCTACATGGTTGAAATCTTTCTCCCTGTGGTGCCTGCCCTTCCCTGACCCCTCCCAACCCCAGGCCTCTGCTGTCCCCACAGAGAAGAAGCTGGAGGAGTTCCCAGTGGAGGAAGCCCAGGTCCTACAGATCCTCACACAGGTCAACGTGGTGCGGAGGGAGTGTGAGATTGTGAGTGTCAGGGAAGGGGCTCATCCTCGGGGACCCAGGGTGCTTCCTTGAAGGTGGCAACCCCGGTGTGGTCTCGCCCTTCCCCTACTCTTTCCCCCCTTCCCAGAAACTGGAGGCAGCCAACTTTGATGAAAAGAAGGAGATTAACAAGAGGAAGCAGATGATTCTGGAGGGGAAGGTGAGGGCTGGCTGAGCCGTCTGCGTGGTAGGGGCAGGGCTCAAGGGTCCCCAGGGAGGACGCTCAGCTTAGCCACCTTCTGCTCCTGCCCATGCCAGGACCCCGACCTGGAGGCGAAGCGCAAGGCCGAGCTGGCCAAGATCAAGCAGAAGAACCGGCGCTTCAAGGAGAAAGTGGAGCAGACACTGCGGCGGCAAAAGGCCAGCAGGGCTGACCGCCGGGGGCGCCCACCCGGGGCCCGGCCTGAGGCCTCCTTGTCCCCAGCACCCACTCAGGGTCCAGCCTGAGTTCCGCACAGTGCCCACTTCCCCAGCCTGGGACTCCTTCATCAAGCTGAGGGTTGGCGCACCCTCCCCTGAGGACAAGCCTCTCCCAGCCTGCCCAGCACCCCTCAGCAGAGCCCGTTGACACACACGTTGTACAGTGCACAGCCCTCCACCCTGCAACCGCTGGTGGCCCCTTTTCAGAGCCTTGGCCAAGAGGCGGGCTGCTGAGGGAGAAAGAACACTGGCTGTGAGGTTGGGCCCCAGTCCACCTGGGGCACAGTGACCCCAGCCCAGGGTCACCCTGGATGTGCGATGAGGAAAGGTGTGTCACTTGCAGGAGGTGCTTAATAAATGAGGCTTTTAGCTTCTGCAGTCTGATTCTGGGGAGCAGGGACAGTGAGAAGAGGGTGTGGCTGCCTGTGTTTCTCGAGTCCCCCGGAACATGACATTGCCACCCCACCCACTAGCTCTCCTTTCCTGTTGGGCCAGGCCCAAAGCTTTGGGCTGTAGTTTTGCCCATTCCAGCCAAGTGACCTTGGGTGGGTGAAGTCCCTTATATGGGCCTCAGTTTCCTCATCTGGAAAATGGGTATAGCAGCCGCTCTACTATCCAGATGTAGACATCATGTTTTGGAGAGATCGTTTCCATGCCTAGTGAACACAGCCACATTCTAGGAGCTTTCCCACTTGGTTGTATTTGGGGTTTGTGGCTAGAGTGAAGTGAAACCGGGGGGATTAATCAGGGTCCACGTTAGTCCAAGGTGGTCCAGACAACATGGGCAGGGCTTAAGGAGATAGGGAAGCAGAGCCATGTGTCCTGGGCACGCTCCCTCGGGCTTTCTGAACCTCGCCCTCCAGGTGGCTTACCAGGCTAAGGGCAGATGGACGGAGGGCCCAGTGCTGGCGGTTGGGTACACCCAGGCTGCTCAGACACCACACACACAGCCACGCTTAGAAATGTAATTTAGGCACCAGCACGCGCCCTGGGGAGTCTAGAAATTCTACACAATGAAAAGCTCAAAAACAGCCTCTGAGCTGTGAACAGCCAGGGCTGGCTGGAGTCCTGTGGACAAGCCCTCCCCAGGCTGAGTCGGGCCCCAGTCCCTGCCACGGGGCTTGGCCCACCGTGCCGCCTGCGGCCTGGCCTGTGCCCCAGGCGGGAACCGTTTGTGTAAAACCAGCTCCCACAGGCCCCTTCCTCTATGCAGACCCGGAGGCTGGACTCAGGGTGCACCCTCGGCCAAGCGGGCCAGCCCTTCCCGCAGCTCGCTCAGCTCAAACAGCCTGACGTCCAGCAGCTGCGCAGCCCGGCCCACCTCGGCCCGTGCCCGTTCCCGCTCAACCCGGGCCTCCTCCAGGCTGCGCTCCATGGCCCGCAGCTGGTGCTCCAGCTCTGCGTTTCGGGTTTCCAGGTCCTACAGGGAGAGGGCAGGCAGTGTTGGGGGCCCCAGAAAGTCTCAAGGGTCCAGCATCTCAAAGCGGGTGCTGGGGATCACAGCCCCCACTCTGGGCCAAACTCTGCTGGCTTTCTCCCAGCTACCTGTACCCAAGACATTCCGTGGTCCCCCGGCCAATTTGAACTGACCACATTCCTCCTCAAAATCCTGTCACCCATTGTTCTGGGAATGAAATTCAGACCCCTCCCTCCTCTCCTTGCTCATTCCTGCTCAGCCTTTCTGGCTTCCTTGTGGTTCCTTGAATACTTTCTCCCCACCTCAGGACCTCTGCATTTGCTGTGCATGCTGCCCAGGAGACAACAGGGAGCATTCCCTCAGATACTCTCTCTCTGGGACACCAGATCCTTTAACTTCTCCACCTGCTGGACTCACAGGACATGCCCCTATGAACGTTCCTCAGATAGTCTTCAGCGAAAGCCAGGTCAGCCACTGCTGGTGCTGCTGCTAAGTCGCTTCAATCGTGTCCGACTCTGTGCGACCCCATAGAAGGCAGCCCACCAGGCTCCCCGTCCCTGGGATTCTCCAGGCAAGAACACTGGAGTGGGTTGCCATTTCCTTCTCCAATGCGTGAAAGTGAAGACGCTCAGTCGTATCCGACTCTTAGCGACCCCATGGACTGCAGCCCACCAGGCTCCTCCGTCCATGGGATTTTCCAGGCAAGAGTACTGGAGTGGATTGCCATTGCCTTCTCCGAGGCCAGCCACATCTGGGTACAAATGCAAGCTTCTGGCCTCAGACGGGGTTGTGAGAGGATTTGATAGGGGTCAAAAATGGAAATTCGACAGACTCAAAAACTGCTTGTTGAATGAATGGAAAATGAAACATTGTCCTAATAACCATCATTTGACTCAGTCCTTCCATGTATCTGGTCATCTGAATCCTTCACAACCTTAGATGTCTTCCTGACTCCATTTATAGGTGAAGAAACAGAGGTTCAGGAAGGCCCACGGCTGCCCAGAACCCGTAGGAAGAGAAGATCATTTCCGTCCCGTACCAGGGGCTGGCTGCCACGGGTAGCCACCCCACCCCAGCCCACAGCAACCACACATACCTGCACCTTCTGCTGTGTCTCCTCGCGCTCGGTGTCTGCGGCCTCACGGGATCCGCTAGTCTGGCTCCTCAGGGTCTGGATCTCCTGGTGGAAAAGTTCCCAGAATCTGTTCTGCGGCCCTTGGCTCCCCTGCGGGAGATCAAGGAAGGCAAGGCCCGAGGAAGCGTACATGCACACAGGTGCCTTCACACACCTGGTCTTTAGTTTGCACTAGAGCCTCCAGCTGCTCCAGTGACTGGCCGGGTCCCTCCTTCTCACTGACCGCAGGTGGCTCTGCCGCAGCCTGGGCTTCCAGCTCAGCCACCTGTGCAGACAGGAAGGTCAGTCCCGGACGGCCCAGTCTGTACCCTCCTCACCCCGGGGGTACGCCTCCTGGTCAGTCAAGCCCATGACAGGGAACTCTTCCCTTCAAGCCGGGCCACTACCTCACCTCTGGCAGGTAGGACTCAAGGGTCTGACGACCCTCTGTGGCCGACAGTAATTCAGACCCATACTGCAGAGCAAGAAACTAAGACTCTGGGAAGTGACCTGCCGAGATCACACATCCAGCCAGTTGAACCCAGGACAAATAGGAGGCAGGGCCTTCACAGTGACCCTTGGGCCACTTGGGGTCTTTGGGAGGGTGGGGCTTCCTCACCCGCTGCCGCAGCCTCTCAGCCTCTGCGCGCTGGGCCTCCAGCTGCTGCCTCCACTGGGCGGCGGCCGCGTTGGCCTCTCGCAAGGCGCCGGCCAACTTGTTGTTACTGTCCTGCAGCGCGAAGAACTCGGCCTCCCACTGCACCTCGCCCACGGAGCTGCGAGAGCGCGGGAGTCGGCAGAGGGCAGGGCGGGGCCTCACTGAGCCGGGGGCGGGGCGAAGGCGGAGCTGGGTCTGGGTCTGGGGCGGTGCTATGGGCGGGGTCAAGAGACCTCGAGACAAGGGGGTGGGGACGTCCGGGGAGGCGGGGTCTTCCCGGGAGGTGGGGTCAGAGTAGGCCCCTGTGTCTCCGCTCTGCAAGACACAGCCCGCATGGAGAGCAGTATCAACCCACGGGATGTGGACAGAACCGGGTGGTGGGGAGGCACCCGTGGGTTTAGAATTAGCTGGGGGAGGTGTGGACGGGCCAGGGTTAGCCCCGAGGAATGGATGAGGCAAGCGGGGTCGGCTCTGGAAGGGGCGTAATCTGAGTGTCTCCTCTCCAACCCAGGCCTGTACTGGGATCCCAGGCGCGGATCCACTGTCAGATTACGCCACTTGAACGAGTCCCAGCAGTTTCTGAGAACCTCCTCTCGCCTCCCCCACCGTTCGTCCTGTCACGCCCTGTGCTACCCGCTCACCCTTCGGACAGCATCTTTTTGAGCCGCTCGCGTTCAGCGGGGCCCGGGGCGTCCGCGCTCTGGCTGCGGAATAGCTTCTCATCGCCGGGGCCATTGGCGCTGACGAGGGGGCTCGGAGGCACCTAAGGGCATGGATAGAAGTGAAGTCACAGTAGCGCGTGGCTTCAGTTAAGGGCCAGTTAGGCCATGGTTGGGGTCAGGGCTGATGTCAGGGGTCATGACTGAGAGGGCGCAGGAGGTCCTTCCCAGCACTGGGATCCAATCGTTCCTCTCCCCTCCTCACCCACCATCCATGGCCCCCACATGGCCCCTTGGCTGTAGTTTGGCGCCCTGTCCTGCCTCCTTGCCTGCTGGGCTCTCACCAACCCACCAGCAACAAACCTAATGCAGGCTAGCCTAAACCCAAGGAGACAGATACTCATAATCTGCAAATCGGGGAGCAATCTGAAGCCTCGGTACTATTCCCTCACCGCAATGACCTTTCCTGGGGCCAAATTTCAACAGCTATTTAAAATTCCTACGGGAAACCTACTCCATTAGGCTGAATTCATTATGAATCCACCTGGTGCCTGGACCACAGTCCTGAGGGCAGGGACCAGCCTACTTCTTTTATCTTCTTAAGCCCTGTGCCCAGTCCTGGGCCTGGCACACAGTAGGTGGTCAATAAATGATGCTGAATAAGTTAGTGGGGGGAAATGCTCAGGGACAGTTTTTTACCCCACCCCACTACTTAGGGCTTCCCAGACGCCTGCCAATGCAGGAGACGTAAGAGACGCAGGTTCGATATCCCTGGGCTGGGAAGATCCCCTGGAGGAGGGCGTGGCAAACCACTCTTATTCTTGCCTGAAGAATCCCATGAGCAGAGAAGCCTGGCGGACTACAGTTCACAGGGTCACAAAGAGGTGGACACGACTGAAGCGACAGTATGCAAGCATGCACCACTACTCAGCCATTTCAACTTTCACATTTCCACTCTGCCACGTGAGCTGGTTTTCTGGCCTTCCTTTCAGACAGGCCTATGACGTGCTCGCGTGGCACCCACAACCCTTTTCCATGGTCCCTGCCGTGGACCTAGTTTTACATCATCAGTAAGCATTTGGTCCTGAGCACCGGCATAGCGTTTAGACCCCTCCCCTCCATAGCAGTTGAGTTCCTGGGACAAGGAGTGCTGACCTGGTGGGCAGTGAACCCCAGCGCTGGACTGGTGAGTTCTCCCCCATCCTGAGATTTCTCCCGTGCCAGCCTTGCTGCTTCCTTCACTTCCTGGAACTTCTCAGCAAACTGAGGGATGAGGGATAGGAACGGACAGTCAACAAACCCCCAGCCCCCTCCACCAGGGCCCCACCACATGACTCCCACCCAGCACCAGGTCTGTCACTTTGGAAGAGAGGGAAGAAGGCTTGGAAAATGATGCCCAAGGAGCAGAGTGGGCATCAGGCTAGAGGGCAAGGGTGGGATGTTCACGGAGGCCAGCTTGAGAAAGAGATCCCCTTTCCCCCTCAATCAGCTTATCTCAGTAAGGAGAGCCTCAGGTGGGTGCTAATCTGTCTTTCATGCCTAGGACGCTTGTGAATATCCTTTGTGACAAACAGAAAGCAGGTCTTGGACTTGGAGCCTCTGACAGGCACCTGTAGCCAGTGGGAAAGTAATCACCCTGTTCTCATTTTTGTCATAGTTTACATTAATCTCCCATACCTGGTTTCCAGCTAGGGTAGGATACACTTTATTTTTTTTCATTTTATTTATTTATTTTTGGCTGCACCAAGTGGATTGTGGGATCTCAGTTCCCTGACCAGGCACTGAACCTGGACCACGGCAATGAAAGCCTGGAATCCTAACCACTAGGCCACCAGGGAGCCTTTAAAAAATTTTTTTTGTTTATGCATTTATTTATTTTGGGTTGTACTGGGTCTTCATTGCTGCTTAGACTTTTCTCTGGTTGCAGCGAGCAAGGGCTCCTCTCTGGTTGCGGTGCACAGGCTTCCCATTGCAGCTTCTCTTGTTGCAGAGCACAGGCCCTAGGGCACGTGGGCTCAGCAGTTGCAGCTCCTGGGCTCTGGAGCACAGGACCCATAGTTATGGCACACAGGCTTCCTTGCTCTACAGCATCTAACATCTTCCCGGTCCAGGGATTGAACCCATTTCTCCTGCATTGGCAGGTAGAGTCTTTACCACTGAGCCACCAAGGAAGCCCCCCACCTTTTTAAATTCTAAAATAAATTTCCTTAGCTTGAAAGTAATTTTTAAAATATGTATAGATATACACCCCTTTGGTTTGTGCAAAGTGGCCAGTGCAATTCACTGGGGGTATTGGGGGTAGGTAGTGTTTTCAAAAACTGTTCCAGGATTTCTCTGATGGCCCAATGGTTAAGACTCCACACTTCCAGTGCAGGCGGTGCAATCCTCAGGTGGGGAACAAAGATCCCATATGCCACATGGCGTGGCCAAAAAAAAAGTCCCAAGAGCAACTGAATACTCAAATGTGAAAAAAACACTCCTACTTTATACCACCCGCAGAAATTAATTCAAAATCTAAATTTGAAAGGGAAACTAATGCTTCTAGAAGAAACGAGAAGAAAACATCTCAGAGAGCATGAACCATACAGGGAAACAATTCATAAGACAATGCCGAGTTCTAGAAACAGCAGAGGGTGGAAGGAGGTGGTAATGAAGGTAGTGCCAGGGGTGTGGGGAAGCACTCAGCCTATTAAAGGCACCCAGAGAGGAGCAGGGTGTGTTCAAAATCAAAGCAGGTGGCCAACTGAGCTGGGATGTGGACCAGGGAAGTGGGAAGGGGCTATAGGCTGGTCCAACTCTGTATGTCCATTCTGTAGCTGGGAAGATGGAGGCCCAGCATCTGTCCAGGGTCCCCCAGTACACACAAGAGAAAACCCAACCCCAGCCCTGCTCCTCCCACCATGTACCCCCGCAGGCCCACCTGAGTCAGATGCTGTTCAGAAGCAAAGCCAAGACCATAGACAGTGTTGGCGCGACTGTCTGCCCACTGTCCAAACTTCTGGGAGGTTTTGGTAAAGGTCATGTTGGGAGTGACAGTGCTGTTGATGATGGCCTGGGGGAAGGTGGGGTCAGGGAGAAAAGTTCATGAGTGATGGAACTGGTAATAATCAACAGGAAACCCCCAGAGAAAATCGCCTATTAGTCTTTCTGTGCTAAGTCGCTTTAGTCCTGTCCAACTCTTTGCAACTTTATGGACTGTAGCCCACCAGGCTCCTCTGTCCATGGGATTCTCCAGGCAAGAGAATGGGAGTGGGTTGCCATGCCCTCCTCCAGGGGATCAAACGTATGTCTCTTACGTCTCCTGCATTGGCAAGTGGATTATTTAGCACTAGCACCACATGGCACCCCACCCCAGTACTCTTGCCTGGAAAATCCAATGGACGGAGTAGCCTGGTGGGCTGCAGTCCATGGGGTCGCTAACAGTCGGACAGACTGAGCGACTTCACTTTCACTTTTCTCTTTCATGCATTGGAGAAGGAAATGGCAACCCACTCCAGTATTCTTGCCTGGAGAATCCCAGGGACGGGGGATGGTGGGCTGCCGTCTATGGGGTCACACAGAGTCGGACACGACTGAAGTGACTTAGCAGCAACAGCAGCAGCAGCAGCAGCAGCACCACTTGGCTTGAGCCATTTCAGGAGGAAGATGGAGACCCAAAATAATTCAGAGTATCCCCTGGCCCCCAAGACACACAGCAAGGCAGCAAATGGACCCAGTCCTGTCCTGGGATCCTTGGCCCCTGCCGCCCGACCCAGGCCCCACCAGGACCTTGGCACCCCCAAGGCTGATGATTCGGTAGACATTGCGGGTGGCATCGTAAAAGTAGGAGACAGTGAGTGCGTGTTTGCCCGCAGGGATCCAGTTCCGCTTGGTGGCTGGGTCGATCTGGAACACGTGTGCCCGTGTGCTGAAGATGGGCTGCTCCCTGTGTGGGGAGAGGGTGCTCAGTGGGGGCCAAACACACCCACCCCCAGGGACTCAGGGTCAAGCTGGCAGAAGCAGGAGCTCACCTGGCTGTGGACATTGGTCAGGCTGGTCTGGGTGGGCTCCAAGTGGCAGCCAGTGGGATGGTAGGAACTGCTGGTTTAGCCTCTGGAGGGAGAGGGGGTTTGTGAGTGTCCCCTAGGCCAGGATGAGGGAGGCCAAGCACGTCCAACCCCACATACACCATTCACAGAATTTCAACCCCAAAGTGAAGGGAATGTAGCCTGCCAGGCTCCTCCGTCCATGGAAGTCTCCAGGCAACAATACTGGAGTGGGTAGCCATTCCCTCTTCCAGGGGATCTTCCCAATCCAGAGATCAAACCCGGGTCTCCTGCATTGCAAGAAGACTCTTTACCATCTGAGCCAGCCACCAGAGGCCATCTCCTGTCCTGAGTGTAGCAGGAACATCCTCCAGATGGAGATGGCCTCTGACAGGAGCCAGGTGGCACCTGACATCCCAAGCATAAACCTCGCATCTTCCTGCTTACAGGACTCCCATTGAAATCTTCTCTATCTCTGGGCTGGGCCAAGGAGGCCAAGGCCAATTCCCGCTCAGCACCTTCTGACATATTCATTTAGCACTCTTCAAAGCAGGGCCTCCATCAAAAGAGTGGGGCGTTACCAAGTGCCTACTGGGAGACCCGTCCCCCACAGGACCCCCAAGGAAACCCCTCAAGTTCCACTCTAGAGCAGAGGCACACCTTGGAGTCCAGAAATCCCCAGGGAGCCTGTAGCCTAGTTAAAGAGACAAGATGCGGCTGAACAGGTCCACTGTGGTGGCCACCCATCACCACTGAATCCCAGTACTTGCGGCTGGCTGGGTGGGAACCAGGTCCCGGAGAGACCCGGGGGAGGGCAGGCAGACCGAAGGAAAGGAGGCCCGGACTCCGTAGCCCCCGTGGTCAGAGGGGGGAGTGCACCCCCTCCCTTCTGGGCAGCTGCTGTCCTGGTCACAGGGTCTGAAACCGGAGCTCGGGGTGGGGGAGGGGCGGTGACTTTGGCCGGCCTTGGGGGTGGGTCCCGGGTCGAGCCGGGGTTCCGGGGGCGCAGGGGTCTCAGACACTCAGATCCCCCCTGCCCGTCTGGACGCTCCTGCCACGACTTGCTGCACTGGGGAAAGTTACTCACCAACTAGTCATGCGCCTCGGACGCCGCCGGCCGCGGGGCTCCCCAAGGGGACCCCGACCCTGCCCGGTGTCCAGGATCCAACACTGCGTTCGGTGGTCGAAGCCCCACCCCACGAGACCCAGTCCAGGGGATCGGATATTCATTCGGGATCAAGACCCCACCCGCGTCAGACCAGGACACCCCAACTTCAGGAAGTGTCGCCCCCAGTCCTGGAACTTCCAAGATCCCTTGCCACGGCCCTCCAATACTCCGGGTCCAGAACTTCGGCGACACGTTAGCTACCTCCTGCAACCGCAGGTCCGAAACTTAGGGGATCCTTAGCGCTGTCCCTGACTCCTCAACTTCGGGGACCCCCTGCCACCCTTCCATGCCCAGGTCGGGAATTTCAGGGTTCCCTCGGGTCGCCCCTCCACCCCAGGTCCGGAACTTCGGAGACACCTTCACAGGCTTCTCCAACGACGGGGCCGGAACTTCGGAACCCCCTCCCAATGTCCCCTGCCTGACCCCGACTCCGGAACTTCGGGGTCCCCTGCCCTCTCAAGCTCTGGCACTTCGGGGCTCCCGCAGCCGCCCCCAGCCTCCGTATCCTGAACTTCGGCGACCCCCCCCAGCACCCTCTCCGGGGCTCTCGAACTTCGGGGCCCCCCGCACCCCCAGCGCTGGCTCGGTTGGCCGGGCTCACCCTGCCGGCTCGGCGCCCCGCAAGTGTCCGGGCGCGAGACGGGTGCCGCCCCGCGGCGCCGACTCCCCGCAGCCCGGCGCCCCGCTCGCTCGCTGGCTCCGGGGCCCGCGCCCTCCGCGCCGCCCTCCGCGCCGCCCGCGCCTTTGTCTGCGCCGCCGCCGCCGCCCGCGCCGCCTCCGGTCCCATCGCGGCGGGTCCCGACGCGGCCGCCGCCCGCCCCGCCTCCCCGGGCCGCCGAGGCCGCCCCGCAGCGCCCCCTGCCGGCCCTCCGCGGCAGGGGGCCGGGAGAGAGGGAGGGGCAGGAGCCGGGAGAAAGAGGGTGAAGGTGGGGGCAAGAGGTTAAGAAGGGTGCGGAGGGGGACGGTCAACGGGTAGAGCCAGAGACCGGACCAGACAGAGGAGAGAGGCAGAGACACAGGCGACAGGCAGACGGACCTAGGCGGACAAAGGGGAATGCGGCCTCACCCTCCCTTCAAGGGTGTATGTGGGGGGGTGTCCCCGATCCTCTGGGCCACGGCTGCTTTTGTCTGTGATGGGGAATCAGGTCCCTCTTCTCCCGAAGGGAGTCCAGGTGCAGGGCACATCTGCCCCTTGGTGGACCCAGGCGTGGCTGGTCCTCAGTGCCCATACGCAGAAAATGAAGAAAGAGACCTTGGCTGAGAGGAGGCTGGAAGATGAGAGAGAGGGGCAACCAGTAGGCCCCTAATGGGGCTTGACCCCAGATGCCCTGCTCAGATTCCCTCCTGCCTGCTCTCCCACCCCACTCTGATCCCCAGGTGGGAGCTTCTGTCCACCTCGGCGCTTCTGTGTCTCCCCAAGCAGCTGCCACAGTGTTGATGAGGTTGGAGTAGGCTTATCATTGCTGTTAAAGGGTCCCCAAATCCCAGGTGGGGGGAATGTCCATGTCCACTCGGCCACCGAGTGGGTGAATTGCCTGGAGGTCCATAGCCCTGGGTTTGTCACTACCTCCTTCCTACACCTCTGGGAGACAGCCCTTCGAGAGCTGAGCCAGGATCTCCTGGTCCAAGCCTGTGGAGCCCCCTTGCCAGTCCCAGCTCCACCCTTTCTCTGGAGACTCCTCCAGAGTCACACAGTGCCATCGGTTCGTGGCCAGGGGCCCTGAACCAAGGAAGGCCTGCCTGTACTTCCATGAAGCTCTGAGCCTCATGGATATGCATGTTCAGTCGCTTCAGTCGTGCCTGACTCTGTGACCCTGTGGGCTGGAGCCTGCCAGCCTCCTCTGTCCGTGGGATTCCCCAGGTAAGAATACTGGAGTGGGTAGCCATGCCCTCCTCCAGGGGATCTTCCCCAACCAGGAATGGAACCTGCATCTCTCATGTCTCCTGCATTGCCAGGTGGGTTTTTTACCACTGGCACCACCTGGGAAGCCCACATTCAAGGTTTTTTTGCTTTTTCTCTCCTCTGTCTCCTTTACTTGTCCTTGTCTGTTTCCTCCACATCTGAGCTGGTTGCTCCCTTCAAATTACCTGTAGGTGAGTCCTGCTGCTGCTGCTAAGTCACTTCAGTCGTGTCCGACTCTGTGTGACCCCATAGACGGCAGCCCACCAGGCTCCCCCATCCCTGGGATTCTCCAGGCAAGAACACTGGAGTGGGTTGCCAATCCTAGGTCATGTCATTTCTGGAGCCTTCATCCCAGGCCAAGATCTGAGTTTTCCTCCCTCCCAGCCTTTGCCGAAGCCGTCTCCTTCACCTAGAATGCCCTTCTCAAAGGCCTGTATTCTGTTTTGTCCTTCTAGGCTCAGCTCCACTGCCCCCTCACCTCCCAGATGCTTCTCTGACTATCCTGAGCTTGGTAGGGACCTCGCCCACCCCTCCTGCACCACCCTATCCCTTTCTTTGGGGTCCCTGACTTATTTACTGGTTCGATTGTGGCCATCGAGGATGTGACCCATCCTCGAGCCTGAACCTCACTCAGCGTGAGAGGGACTATCACTCCAGCTCAGGAAACAGAGCCACAGCCTCACTTTCTCCACCTGCCTCTAACTTCACACGGCATCTGCATAAGCAAAGGATTTGGCTTCGCTCTCAGGCCCGAAGCCACAAAACGCTTGAACACTGTAGGGAACAAAGAAAATACCGTCTGTTCCGTGCAGAGAGTGACTTTTCCTTATAACCAAAAAAAAAAAAAAAAAAAAATTTTTTAAATGTAACTGGAAAGGTGCTGGCAGGGCTGAGGCTTTTGGAGACCACTCAGCGTGTGATGAGCACTGGCCGGCTGTAGAACTGGGGTCAGGTGGCTGTTCTGTGGGGGCGGGCGGGTGAGGAGGCAACAGCGTGACGAAGAATGGGGTCCCCTCTCAAGTCTCCAGGAAGGACCGGGATGGAGCTGGCCCTGAGCAGCCCTGACCTGCAGTTGTCTTAGTCCAGTTCAAACTGAGAGAATGATTCTGTCGGTGTAAACTGGGCTTTCTTGCCTGGAGAATGGGCTGATGCTCGTGGGGCTGGGGTAGGGGGAGGAGGCAGGAAGAATCCAGGCAACACCATCAGCTTCTCACTGTTCCCTGGGCATAGATGAGTAGGAGGCTGCCCTGAGCGGCCACTCCCACCTCAGCCTGAGCCCTCTCCTGCGTGGTCCTTGGGCCTCTCTTACAAAGGACTGGGAATGTCCTTAAGGGGCGAACAGAGGCCACCAACCCAAGGTGGCTGACTAGAAATGACAGCTTCCTCTTGGAGCTGAGGAAGGACATGAGAGAACACGCTCCCTGCCATAGGAGGAACCAAGCAGGAAACAGAACAGCTCATTCGGCTCTCAGCTCAGTTCAGTTCAGTTGCTCAGTCATGTCTGACTCTTTGCGACCCCATAGCCTGCAGCACTACAGACCAGCTCTTATAGGTGAGGCTCTGGCCTCTGTCTCGTTAAATCTGACCCAGACTTTGGGCTGAAGTTATATTGTCTCTCTTCCCTGGAGGGTTCCTGTCCCACCAGAGCAGCAAAGGGGGGAGAGTGTCTGTCACTCTTCCCCAAAACCATGTGCCCAACCTCATGGCATGGATTACAGGGACCACTCAGGTCTGTTTATGTCATGATTTGGTTACTGCCTACTTTGTTCAAGCCTCTGTCCCACCACCTAGAGCAAGCCTGACTTGCAGCAGAAACTCTGTAAATGTTGCCAGAAGGAAGGGATGCCAAGGGCCCTGCCTAGGTCCTTGGTGGCCTTTAATGTCACATGAGCCAGGGTGCCTCTTACCAGCACGGTGACCTTAAAGAAATAACTTTCCTTCCCTGTACTTTAGTTTCCCCATCTATAAAACATGCATTAAGAATGGTACCCACTTCTGAGGCTTCCTGTAAGGCTCCAATATGGCCTGGCATGAAGAGGGCCAGGAGCTTAATAAATGTTTGCAGTTATAAACATCATAGTTATTCTTGGCTATCTGGACAGGCGGTTTTGATACTGAGCCAAGTTCTTAAGAGTTTCAGGGTTTGAAGGGTCCCAACCAAATGTGAGCTCTTGAGGACAGAAATGGGTCCAACGTGGCATGATATCCTCGAAATCTTTAGCTCTGGGCCTTTCATGTGCCTCTCTAACCACCCTCCTTCTCCTACTCCCATGCCCCCAGGTTTGCCAGTTGGGACAGCCACAGGATCATATCCTGCTAGCAAACTCCTATTCATTCCTCAAACCCCTACCCACCCCCATCCCATGCCCTCTTCTCTAAGAAGGCTTCTTTCCTGCTAAACCCTCCCTAACACCCTCCCTCCTGGTGGAAGTGTCTGTGTTCAGGGCTGATTCCCCAAGCCCGAGGGTATCTTAAGGGCTCAACTGAGGCATCTCTTGGATTTGGCATCTTCCAGCATGGGTTAGCTGCATGGGATTCATGGCAAGAGGAAAGTTTGATGATTCTCAACTCACACACAAAAACTGACTCTACCTTAAATTCAGATCTATTTCAATTTCTGCCAAAAGCCAATGTTAATTTATTAAACAAACAGCCCCCAGGAAGTAATGAAGACAGGTACCCACCTCCCTCACCCCATCCCACCCCAGCCCTGGCACGAAGGGGCTAGGGCAGGGGGGTCTGGGACTGGATTATGGACTAGACCTCCCAGGACCAGGGTGGGTTGGGTGTTAGGGAAGCAGAACTTGAGCCCCCTCCAAACTCCGAACCTGAATCCGTGGTTTGGTTCCCACAGACCTAATTACCCTCATTTGCCACATGTACTAATTACCTCCGTTGTACCAGGTGGCTGGGCGGGGCTGCCCCACTTTTGGGAGGTAGGTCGGGGCCTGATTATTTTTGGCTGTGCCGTCCTTGAAGGCTCTACCATCCGTTCATATGAAGGGCAGAAAGTGGGGCAGAAAAACCAGGACCACATCAGGAGAGACAGTGGGAGACTTGAGAGTCCAGTTGGCCTAGGAGCCCCCTGAGCAGGGGATCTGGGCCTAAAGCTGAGGGTCTTTGGCACTTACCTGCAGCAAAACCTGGAGAGGCTGAGACTCATTCATCTCCATGGTGGACTGGTCTGGAGGCCTGTTTTGAATGTGAAATAACTGGTGAGAGAGGGTTTGGATTGCGGGTGTTAGACAGGTCTGGGTTTAAGTCCTGAGTCATTCCAACTTGATGTGTGTTCCTGGGCACGTGACCCTCTCTCTTTGCATCTTTCCTGAAGGATCAAAGGGATCACAAATTACAAAGAGTGCTCTGGGCAGAGTGCACAGCATGTGCAAAGGCCCGGAGGTGAGGGTGGACTAGTGTGTTGGAGGAACAGCCAGGAGGCCAGGGTGGTCAGAATAGAGTGAGTAGGAAGAAAGCAAGGGGATGCTGAGGGCTAAGGAGGCCACAGGAGCCACAGGGGGTGAGGCAGGTGGGTTTCCTTCTGAGGGTACTGGGGAGCCATAGGAGAGTTTGGAGCCAGAGAGGGAGAGATGTGATTGGATGTGCATTGCAGGCTGGGAGGATCTGAGGTCCTGGACAACGGATTAAACCCAGGCCCTTGGCAGTGAAAGGGCAGAATCCTAACCACTGAACCACGAGCGAATTCCCCAGGGGTTCAACTCTTAGGAGAGAACTAGGTATCTCTATGGGCATCCTAGGTGGCTCTAGTGGTAAAGAACCTGCCTTCCAGTGCCAGAGACACAAGAGATACGAGTTTGATCCCTAGGTTGGGAAGATCCTCTAGAGAAGGGCATGACAACCCACTCCAGTACTCTTGCTTGAAGAATCCCATGGACAGAGGAACCTGATAGGCTACGGTCTGCAGGGTAACAAAAATCAGACACTACTGAAGTGGCTTAGCACACACGCAGAACACTACACAGTGTGCAGAACAGCGGCAGACCCTGGGCCTCAGTTTCCCAGTCCCGACCGAGTCCAGAAGCTTTGGCAGCCCCAGGGCACTCAGGACTCTCAGCCAGGGAACCTGCCCCCACCCCAAGCTCCCAAATTCTGGCCAAGCAGCCTACATGGACTCCCTTCCGCCTGCCCTCTCCTCCTACTCGCCTTCTGTGGCCGTGAAGGAACAGCTGTGGGAACAGAGAGCGGGAGGCCTCGGGGAAGGCTGCGTGGAGGGGCTCCGGGGGCAGTGTTCCTGCTTGGTGACAGCCCACGTGAGGCCGCTGGGTGCCGAATGTTCTTGCAGGAACTGGGTGACTCAGATGCCTCATCCTCCTCCCTCGGTCTGCCAGGGGAGGTCGTTCCTGGTCCCCAGGCACAGGCTAGAGTCAGGATTCACCCCTCTGGGCCACCCCCAAACCAGCATCTCCACCCCCGGGATCCCTTAACTGGTGGCACGGCTCACTTTCCTGCTCCAGGAACTTCCATGAGTCTCTTGGAGGTTTCAGAGGGAGAATCTAGCACCTCGTTTCCATTGGCCAAGCTGCTGGACCCCATCTCTGAACTTTTGCACTTGGCCTCGTTTCTGAGCTTTTGTACTTGACCCCATCTATGGCCTAGAATATGAGCTCTGCTAAACTTCCTCCTCCAGGAAGCCTTTCCAGCTTCCCTCCACCACCCCAAGCCTTACCCTCCAGGACACAGGGGTATCTCTCTTTGGCTTTGCCCTTACCCCAGACTGGGAGTCCCTCAGAGTCTTGACTTGAGTAAAGGGCTCTCAGGGGTTCCACTGTCCCCCAGTGTGGGGTGCAAAGAGAAAGGGAGACACCTGCTGTGGCAGCCCCAGGCAGGACCCCACAGGCTACCTCTTTGATCTGATCTCTAACTTCAGTTTTTTGGTTGCTGGCCACAGTGTGTGACACGTGGGATCTTAGTTCCTTGGCCAGGAATTGAACCCACGTCTCCTGCAGGGGAAGAGCTGGTTCTTAACCAGTGGCCCGCCAGTNGGGAACCTGCCCCCACCCCAAGCTCCCAAATTCTGGCCAAGCAGCCTACATGGACTCCCTTCCGCCTGCCCTCTCCTCCTACTCGCCTTCTGTGGCCGTGAAGGAACAGCTGTGGGAACAGAGAGCGGGAGGCCTCGGGGAAGGCTGCGTGGAGGGGCTCCGGGGGCAGTGTTCCTGCTTGGTGACAGCCCACGTGAGGCCGCTGGGTGCCGAATGTTCTTGCAGGAACTGGGTGACTCAGATGCCTCATCCTCCTCCCTCGGTCTGCCAGGGGAGGTCGTTCCTGGTCCCCAGGCACAGGCTAGAGTCAGGATTCACCCCTCTGGGCCACCCCCAAACCAGCGTCTCCACCCCCGGGATCCCTTAACTGGTGGCACGGCTCACTTTCCTGCTCCAGGAACTTCCATGAGTCTCTTGGAGGTTTCAGAGGGAGAATCTAGCACCTCGTTTCCATTGGCCAAGCTGCTGGACCCCATCTCTGAACTTTTGCACTTGGCCTCGTTTCTGAGCTTTTGTACTTGACCCCATCTATGGCCTAGAATATGAGCTCTGCTAAACTTCCTCCTCCAGGAAGCCTTTCCAGCTTCCCTCCACCACCCCAAGCCTTACCCTCCAGGACACAGGGGTATCTCTCTTTGGCTTTGCCCTTACCCCAGACTGGGAGTCCCTCAGAGTCTTGACTTGAGTAAAGGGCTCTCAGGGGTTCCACTGTCCCCCAGTGTGGGGTGCAAAGAGAAAGGGAGACACCTGCTGTGGCAGCCCCAGGCAGGACCCCACAGGCTACCTCTTTGATCTGATCTCTAACTTCAGTTTTTTGGTTGCTGGCCACAGTGTGTGACACGTGGGATCTTAGTTCCTTGGCCAGGAATTGAACCCACGTCTCCTGCAGGGGAAGAGCTGGTTCTTAACCAGTGGCCCGCCAGTGGAGTCCCTCTTGTTGTTCAGTCGCTCAGTCGTGTCTGACTCTTTGCGACCCCGTGGGCTGCAGCATGCCAGGCTTCTTTGTCCTTCACTGTCTCCCAGAGTTTCCTCAAACTCATGTCCACTGAGTTGGTGATGCCATCCAACCATCTCATCCTCTAACTTTGTTTTTATAGAAGAGGAAACTGAGGTTCAAGGGACTCAGACCAGTTCCCCAAATTAAAAAGTAGCTGAGTGGAAAAGCTTGGCCTGGAACCTGAATCTGACAGGCCAGACTCTGCTTCCTGCAACCTTCAGAGTCTTATTTACCCAAAGGGCTTTCACTTGCTTGCAGGTAGATTTGGCATAATCTAGGCTCAGACTCAAACATTCCAATTGTCCCATCTCCATGGATACCCTGGGGACTTCCCTGGCCCTCTGTTTCCTCCTCTTCTCTCTCCTCTCTCTCT
>SJYX01016973.1:0-40125 GCA_006410675.1 Oreotragus oreotragus
TTTTTTTTTAAAATAAAGTTTTATTGGAACAGGGTCATGTCCATTTATTTACATGTGACAACTTTTGTGACACATTGGCAGAACTGAGCAGCAGTGACAGAGGTCATTAGACTTGCAAAATCTAAAATGTTTATTCTCTGTCCTTTTACCTTCGAAGTTTGCAGATCCCGCTTCTTAAAAAATGAAAAATTTAGGCATTGATGTGAATTCAGCCTCAAAGCAAATTACATGGTCGAGGCACTCTTTCTGTGCACCAGACACTGGCAAGTGCTGCTCAGTAACTATGCGGCTTCATTTCATGCCAGATTCTCGCCACTCCAAGAAGCTAGCAGCTTCTTGGTTTGCAACAACCATGGTGTGGTAAGAGAGAGCCCTGTCCAGCTCCAGCCCTTGAGTCTATAGCAGAGACTCACTGTTGGAATTCACACACTGACTTTCCTCTTCCTGGGCTGTATGGAGTTCAATAGCATGACTTTGGTTAAAAGATGTATTACCTTTGGGATAATGCTTCTCAGGAGCCTCTAAAACTTTAAGCTTAAAGAAAATGAGGTCATCATCCAAATAAAACAAAGGTATTTTAATCCTCTTCCTGGGCTGTATGGAGTTCAATAGCATGACTTTGGTTAAAAGATGTATTACCTTTGGGATAATGCTTCTCAGGAGCCTCTAAAACTTTAAGCTTAAAGAAAATGAGGTCATCATCCAAATAAAACAAAGGTATTTTAGAACTTCATTGGAGCCCAAACTCTCACTCCCTGAAATCTGAGGCAGAAACCCCTCCTAGTGCACTGATCCAAGTGGAGTTGCTAAGGCTTAGAGTGGGTAGGAGGGGGCTGGCCTCAGGGCTAGCCCACTGAATGAGCCTCCCTCTCACACCACAGGTCCCTCAGAAATCCAGAGGCAACTAGAAGATGCCAAGGCTCCTTGGAGATTCGTTTTGCCTTTGTGAATTTACAAAGTTAGCTCATCCCAGAGGACAACTCTGTTGTACAGAAAAAGACTGTTTGGGACCACAGTTTTTTTTCTCAGTAAGCCATATTTGATTTATTGGAGTAACAAATTAGAATTCGACTCCTTCCTTTAAGTGGGGCTTCCCTTAGCTCAGCTGGTAAAGAATCTGCCTGCAATTCAGGAGACCCGGGTTCAATTCCTGGGTTGGGAAGATCCCCTGGAGAAGGAATGGTGGCCCACTTCAGGAGAACCCCGTGGACAGAGAAGCCTGGCAGGCTCTAGTCCACGGGGTTGCAAGAGTCGGACACAGCTTAGGGACTGAACCACCACCATCCTCCTTTAAGCTCTTAAAGCCCTTTTACAAAGCCAATTGTGCTATTTATCAGGCAAGATCTTAACTTACCTCATGAGAGACTTTGCTAAGGGGTTGGTTCCACTTAGACTTAGTTAATTAAACAAACTTACAGGTGTTTAACTGCATCTATTAATTTAATATATGTGATTTGCTTTTCAAAGACAGCTAACACTGACAGCCCTGACTAGGCTCAGAAAACTTTCTGAACAATTTACATTGTTAACTCAATTAATTCTCACAGCAATTCAACCAGATATCTTAAAGTACTATCACCCCTGTTTAAATGTAGGGAAATTGAGGTACTGAGAGTAATTTTCAGCAGGTTATGTAGCTAACAATATCTGAATTACTTTGTGAACCATACAGTTTGGCTTTAGAATCAGAGTTTTGACTTTTAGCCTGTGTTAATTAGCTAACTCTGAATTAACTGACTAAAAAAAGAAAAAGAATCCTGACTACTTCCGTCATTCTTGTTAAACTAATAAAATTATACTTATAAATGTAGTATAATAGGTTCAAAATTCTTTTACATGTTCCATAATTTATCACAAACTGACATGATTGATTACTCTTTACAAAAGTCTTTTCATGTAGCAAATGGTTCTCCAATATACCAAATTTGTTTAAACATTACACACACTTAAATTATCAAATGCAAGGTTATTTCCAAACTTCACATCAAAAAACTTCCTGCTATAGATGTGATTGACTTCATCATCTCCAAGCATTCCCTGCGTTGAAGACATTTCACTGCTAAGGAAACCACCATGCTCTCCTGGGCTGCCACGGGAGAGTCAAGAGGGAGAGTGAGCCTTGGGATGGATGCTGATGAATGTCTCAATAAGGACTGAAAATTAACCACTGAATTTGGCCAGGTGGAGGTCACAGTGACCTTGACAAGAGTAGGATTTGCTGGTGATTCAATGAGTGAGAGTGTAAAAAAAAAAAGTGTTCAGGAGAGAGAAGGAGGAGGAGGGGATAAGGAGGCAGTTCTCTTTTGCTGTTATGGTAACTGGAGGCTGGGGCCATAGCTGAAGGGAGGTGCAAGGTCAAGGAAGATATTTTCAAAATATAGAATATATTGTAAGTAATTTTGATAGTAACAATCCAGTTGAGGGCATGCAGGGAGCATGAATCCAGGAGAAAGAAGCAGCAAGGTCTATCTGGCGGCAGATGGGGCAGAATCTAAAGTTGGACCATAGAAATGGAAGAAAAGAAGGACAAAAGGACAGGTTGGTACCTGTGATGAAATACGTGGGAGTGGCTTCTGATTACTAGTTTCCTCAGGGAAACAGGAAGTCAGGTCATCAGTGCTGAGTGATGGGGAAGGGGATGTTGGAAATTCGAGCAGAAGAAAGATGTGAAATGGTCCTCCAAGGAAATCAGNAGGTTGGTACCTGTGATGAAATACGTGGGAGTGGCTTCTGATTACTAGTTTCCTCAGGGAAACAGGAAGTCAGGTCATCAGTGCTGAGTGATGGGGAAGGGGATGTTGGAAATTCGAGCAGAAGAAAGATGTGAAATGGTCCTCCAAGGAAATCAGGAGGACTGGGGAGATGCAGTGGGATTGCTCTTTAGTGTGAAGGACCCCGGAGAGGATGAAAGCCTCGGGAGTGGATGAGAGCACATGGCAATCAGTGCAGACAGGGGAGAGGGACCAGACTGAGCCAGGCACACAGAGCTTCCTGTACGGAGATCCTGAACATCAGATCTGCGAGCAGGATTATTGATTCAGGGAACCACCAGGATCAGAGTCCCGAATCCTTCACACGGAGTTAATAACTAGTTTCTTTCTAATAGGATCAGGGTCAGTGTCTTACCACTTGGACTAGAAAAATACTTTTGATGCTTTATTTCTCCCATCAAAACAGATGTCTAGCGCCTGCTCTCTTCTAAGACATTACCTGTATTTCCTTAAAGTCAAAGCTATGATGGGCTTCAAAGGCTGTTACTGGCAACATTGCAACGCCGAACACAATTGTAGCTACTCTTGCTGGGAGCCCTTCAGAACAAATAAATGCATTTTAATATCTCCATAGAGCCAATTAAGAATAGGCAAGTTGCACTGGCTCATAAAAAGCATTATTCTTAAACTTCTGGGTTTTGTTTTGCTGCCTAGTCCTTCTCAGCACAGTTGGCTCCGGTGGATCTTTTCCTCAGATCATCCCCCATCCCGATCCTGTCCACACGGACCCTCAGTTTATTTCAGTCTCCTTTCTTGGCCAGAGGTTCCGGTCTAATCCAGGATCTCTCAACCTCAGCACTATTGCTATTTGGGCTGGATAATTCTCTGTCATGCAAAGAATTGTGGGTGCTATCCTGTGCATGGTAGAATGTTTAGGAACGTCTTTGGCCCCCTCCCACTAAATGTCAGTAGCATATCACCCCCTTCCCCCCGCCACACACACACACACACACACACACTCAGGCTGTGAAAATCAAAAATGTCTCCATACATTGTCAAATGTCTCCTGAGGGTCAAAATGGTCCCTAGTTGAAAACCATTTGTCTATTAAGACTGAGGAGAGTAAGATCCCCTGATAACTCAAATGAAAGTTGCGTATGATAACCGTAATAGCATAAATTAAGTCTTTGGTGCAACAAGACAGGATCAGACAACCTCAGAGGGGAGAAGTGAGATGCCCTCCTTTCTGTGCAGAATGTACAACTAGCTGGTTAATCCTGCTGAATAAAGAAAAAAAAGAACATATGACATTTCCAAACTTCTCACCAACTGACATGAAGATTCACAGGAGATGATAATTAGTTACCAACGACACAAAAAATATAATGCATAAAATTTTTGAATTGGGGAAATGCAAGGAGAGAAAGTGAGAATGAGAGGGGAGATGGTCAGGGAGGGAGGAAGGGGAAGAGAGGGAGGGAGAGAGGAAGAGAGGGAGAGAGACAGGAAGGAAGGAAAAAACATAGAACTCAAATACTTGAGCAAGAGCTCAAGTTTGTACCAAACTGAACCTTGTACTTTTGAACGTGGTGAGAGTTCACTTAAGTGCCAAGTCTAAATCCCGACAGCAAAATCATGTCATATTAGCCAACCCCCCATTGCCTACAGGGTGAAATTCAAATAGCCTAGGCTGGCAATCAAGAGCCCTAAGCAATCTGAGGATTTGTAACCTGATCCCGCTACTGTGACCACTCCACTGCTTTCCTCTGGTCCACTCACATCTTCTATCAAGACACCTTGCTAATTCCTACTGCTGGGCCTTTGTACATGCACTTGCCCCAAGCAGCCTCTCAAGTGTTTAACCTTCAAGGTCCCCTCCATCCCCACCTCATTCATTTGTCCACTCACTCTCACATACCTCAGAGCTGCGCTGGGGGCAAGGATGACAGCTCACGGCCAGGACAGAGACACGTATAGAGAGGGGCCCGACGCAGCAGAGGGGGACAGTGAGGGCAGGGGTAGGGCGAGGAGAGCCAGGTTCAAGTCACAGGGTGCGGGGGGGAGGGCTCGCCAGCCCACAGTGACCTTCGGGGCTGGAGAGAGGGGGGAAGAGGAAGCACATTTTTGCTGCTCCTCTCTCAAGACTTCCTGAGGGCGGGGCTCCCTGTTCTCTGCCGCACCTCAGGCTTTCCTCTGGCACACGGCTCTCACATACCCACGCGTGGGCGAGGCTCAAAGCTTCCAGCACCCGGGTGCTGCTAGTGACTGTCTCCAAAGTCTTCTGTTCGCTGGAACTGAGGCCCTGATTCCTGGATTGAGACATTGGCTTCACAATAACTTCATTTTCCAGACTTGGAACCAAGCTCTCAGAAGAGCTGGCCCCAAACTTCCACCTGTGTGAATGGGTCTAGCATTTCTGGCTTCAGCATCAGGATTCACTGTAAACCTAACATGGCTTGGATTCATATAGAACTGTCCCCCCTCCACTTCCTTTTCTCTCTCATTTCCTGTTTCCTCTTCTCCCTGTCTCCCTAGCATCTGCTCACTGATAAGGGAAAAAGCACTACTTTCAGGAGGGTCCTCAGGCCCAGCCGGTGGAATGAGCCCCAGGCCTGAGCATTTTGGGGTGTCCACAGCCAGGTCACAGCTGTTTCCCCAAACTGAGCACGATAACCCTGACCTGTTGGGGCAATTCTAATCCTCTAATAAAGGAGCCTTGTCTGTTTGAGGGTATTGGTGACTTTAGCCAATCAGGTCCGATTCTCCCACTCCAAAAAGAAAAAAAATACAAGAGTGAGAAATAGTTGCCCTAAGGCTGTGGAGATGTAAGTCGCTGCAAACTACCATCACTGGTGAAATCCATATTTTCTATAGACCCAGCTTCTGATATTTAATCATCTTCCTTGTCCTCCCTCCCAACCCCTCTCTTCCCCCAGATCCAATCAGAGTGGTACTGGAAAGCAGGATAGAGTAGCTGAGAATGGAGATTTTGGATTCAGACAGTCCTTCTTTACTCTCAGTGCCACCACCTGGCTACTCAGTTTCCCTGTCTATAAAACGGGCACAATGATGGCTCTGTTGGAGATTTGTTAGAAGGATCAGATGAGACAATGCACGTGTAAAGAGAAGAGCGTTTTATTCATCAGAATTCCTCTTAGGAAGGTAGAGCTGTGTTTGTTGAGAAAATTCTTTGCTAGAAGTAAAAACCGAGATCCTTGGGGTGGAAGGTGGGTGGGCTGCTCCCAGCAAGACAGGATTTTGCTTGTAGCTCCAGGGAAGAAGTGGGGGGCCAGGAGAGGGAGGAAACCCTGTGCTCCAAAAGGGACCTTCCCCACGATGCCCGCCTCCCTCCACCGAAATCTTAAGTCAGGTTCACCAGTTCGTGTGATACCTGAAGTAAGTAATGAGGAAAATAGAGAAGGGATGAGTCTTATCTCTGGAGAGCTGTGGGGCACAATCATGATAGCATTTCAAGACAAGCGAGGCAGAGGCAGAGAGCACCTCAGGACAGAAGGCTCGGGGCCATCTTGGGAAGGGGCCATCTTGGGAATGGACCATCAAAGGCCGTGAATCTCAAAGGCCATGAATCTCAGAACCAGGTTTCTCATGGGTAGGGAGTGCCCACTGACAACCTGGTTGAGCAGGCAAGAAACTGGAGCTCAGTATTATTATTCCCTGCGTCTTTCCTTGCTGACCTGTAGTCTCAGTTTTGATATCACTTCCTCCAGGAGGCCCACTCTGACTTCCCGAATGCGAGTTAGAATCTTCAACTCTGGTCCCCTCCCATGTGTTCTCCTCATGGGCATTTTCACCCTGAGTTATAACTTATTTGGATCTCTGGTCTCCCACTATACCATACGTTCCATCTGGGCAAAGTGAAATGTTTTATACCTTGTGTTCCCAGACCTGGCACAGCACCTTACACGTGGCAGATTCTCAGTGTGTGTGCGGTACCTAATGGTATAGAAGAAAAAGCAGAGTCTATGGTATCCTGTAAAAACTAGGTTCAGATCCTAATTCTAAAATTTAAGAGCTGTGCAACTCTGGGCATGTTACTTAACCTCACTGAGCCTCACTCGTCTCCTCTGTAAATAGGATGGAAGGTCAGTGTCAGCACGAAGATGGAAAAGGGAAGATACATAGAAAGTGGTACCTGGCCAGACTAGGCGCTTAGCAGATGTCAGTTCCTTGATTCAGCCTCTGACATTTGGCCTGTCTCTTCTATGCACACCTCCCCACCAAGTCAAAGGCCTCAGCACTTAACAAACTCCTTTGTGCTCCTATTTCACAGTGTTTCTCTTGGACTTATTAAGGACATCCTTTGTATCAGTGTTCCAAAGGAGTTAGCAACCACATCTAGACCAACACCTGTTTTTGTCCTCACCCTGAGCTAAGAAAGGGTTTTACACTTTTTTTTTAATGGTTGTAGGGGGTGGGGGATTTAGGAGGGATATTTCATGACACAAAAAATTATTTGAAATTCAGATTTCGGAGGCCATAAATAAGGTTTGACTGGCACCCAGCCACACTCTTTTTCCTATTGTCTGGCTGCTTTTGCACAACAGTGGTGGAGTTGAGTAGTTGTGACAGAGACCGTATGGCCAGAAACCTGAAAACATTTACCATCTGGCCTTTTGCAGAAAAAGTTTGCAAACCCAGGGCCCAAGCAGTTCCCACAGGAGATGATTATTAAGCCCTCATGAGCACAGCATGAAGTTGGTACTGTAACTGCCCTCGCTGTGTGTTGAGGAGCACGAGGTGGGGAGAGGTCAAGCGACATGTCCAAGGTTACGTGGCAAGTAAATAGAACTGGGATCAAATTCCTACTGCCTCTGATATGGTGAGGGACAACAGGAGATAGCCTGTACCCCACCCTGGGGAGGCTGGCCTTGAAGGTTCTTGGTCAGGAGAGTGACGGGCTACAGTGAAACTTTAGGTGATCACTCTGGGCTTCCCAGGAGACTCAGTGGTAGAGAGTCCAACTACCAATATAGGAGGCACAGAAGACATGGGTTCAATCCCTGGGTCAGGAAGATTCCCCGGAGAAGGAAGTGGCAACCTACTCTAGTATTCTTGCCTGGAAAAATCCCATGGACAGAGGAAACAGGCGGGCTATACAGTCCATGGGGTCGCGGAGTCAGGCACGACGGGGCATAGTGCACAGTTCACAACGAGCCGATGAACGCCAGGAGGGGGAAGCATGGGAGAAGCGGCACAGGGTAGGGGTTAAGAACCTGAACTCAAGGGACTTCCCTGGCGGTCCAGGCGCTAAGACTCTATGCTCCCAGGGCAAGCGGTCCGGGTTCAATCCCTGATCGGGCAACTAGATCCAGTGTGCCACAGCTAAAAATCCCATGTGTGGCAAATAAGACCTGGCACAGCCAAATAAATAAATTTAAAGAGAGAGAGAGAGAATATGAATTCTGGAGCTCAGCTTCCTGGGTTTCCTTGCAGCCAGCCACAGATCTGTGTGGCCTTGGGCAAGTTACTCAAATTCTCTCTGCCTAGTTAACAGGCTCTAGACTCTCCCTTATGGAGCTGTTGTGAGAAGTGGATGGGAAACTGTCTTGTTAAGCTGCCTTTGAGGCAGAGAGCAGCCCTGGATGTTGGCTGTGGTCACGCCTAGAATTCATGCCTACAAGGAGCTGCTGCTCCTACTCTGTTCCAGGTGCCATTCCAGGCAGTCAGGATACAAAGAGGAAGAAAGACAAAATAACCAGATGCCTCCTGCCTGTAAGGAGCACCCAGTCCACTAAGGGGACGGGAGAGCAAATTGATACCAGGGCATAGGATCACAGGGATGACGGTGAAGAGCCGAGACAGGAAACACCGCATTCCAGCTCTCCCTAGGGGCTCGGGTTCTCACTCCTTCCTACACACACCAGGCATTCTGCTGGCTTTGCCCTGCCTCTTCTCCCCAGGCTCTCGGGCTCGCCTGCACAGGGAATGCTCTGCTCCCAGGCAGCCATCCAGGGCCCTGGCACGGAGCTGCGTCTGGAAAATGGTGAAGCACAAATCAACCCAGGGTACTAGGCCCCTGGGAGAACCTGGGCAGAAAAATAACTTGGCTGCTTCCACCTGCCAAATCACAAAGCAACAAACTCACAGGAAGAGCGATTAATGCCGAAAAGCCTACCGGGCCAACCTGGAAACTGTCTCACCGATGTGCCCTGGAGGCACAGTAAGAATCCAGGCCAATTAGGAATGCTGTCTTACTATGAGCCAGCATCTCTTGCTTGCCCTGGTATTTTTTTTTTTTTTTTTTCAACCATTTGTTTTTGACTTGTCCCTCATAAGTGTGTATTTTTGTGTATACAAATGTGGCTGTGCAGAGAAAAAAGATTGGAAAGAAACACCAGTGGCTTTCAATTGGGATGGAGGATGGTATTTGGAACATGGAAGGGAAAAGGGGAGGCTGTTTATTTTAGTAACACCTAATTTTTTCCACCAAATCCTCATGCTTGCCCCTCCTCCTTAGGGAGACAACTTTAAGCATATGTATTTTAAAAAATACTCCCCAAATAATTCTGGTATATGCTTCCCTTCCACCTCACCACCTGCCTGATTTATAGTCATTAATATACATCAAATGTTAACAGTAGTTATATCTGAGTGTTAGAATTATACTTAAACTTTTTTTTCCACTTTTTTGCTTTGCTGGTGTTATTACAATTCTACTAGACTAATATAGTAGTTAAGTGTGTTGGTTTTGAAACCAAACTACCTGAGTTTAAACCTAAATGAGGCAGGTAAACTGTGCCTCTGGAGAAGGCAATGGCATCCCACTCCAGTATTCTTGCCTGGAAAATCCCATGGATGGAGGAGCCTGGTGGGCTGCAGTCCATGGGGCTGCTGAGGGTTGGACACGACTGAGAGACTTCACTTTCACTTTTCACTTTCATGCACTGGAGACGGAAATGGCAACCCACTCCAGTGTTCTTGCCTGGAGACTCCCAGGGACGGGGGAGCCTGGTGGGCTGCCATCTACGGGGTCACACAGAGTTGGACACGACTGAAGCGACTTTGCAGCAGCAGCAGCAAAGTGTGCCTCAGTAATTGTATGTGTAAAGGGAGAAAAGTAATAGTGACTACCTAACTGAACTTCTGTGAGAAGTAAATGATTTAATAAAGTTCTTAAGACAATCCCTGGCACATGTGATGAATTGCCCGTTATTATTATTATTAAAACAAAAGAAGAGCAATGTGATTTTTAATTGTAGAAAATTTCTAAAATAAAAAATATAATACTTGCGAGTGAGAAACCCTGGCAGAAAGAGACACGTGATATTTAGGGTCAGTGTGTATAGAGGTCTGTACTCTGAGAATTTGATTGAGGAGTAGCTAACAGGTATCCCTTTATCCAGTTTACTGTTATCAATATTTTTAGGGGCTAAGATAGGTTTAGTACTTTGTTTTTATCTGACTGTGACTTTGACACAGGAATTCCCTGGTAGCTCAGCAGGTAAAGAATCTGCCTGCAATGCAAGAGACCCAGGTTCAATCCCTGGGTCAGGCAGATCCCCTGGAAAAGGGAATGACAACCCATTCCAGTATTCTTGCCTGGGAAATCCCAGGGAAAGAAGAGTCTGGCAGGCTACAGTCCATGGGGTCAGAAAGAATCGGACAAGACTGAGTGATTAATGGTTTCACTTGACACAAAGTATACCTCTAATTAAACTTCATAAATTTCCCAGGTTCTCGGTCAATGGGGGCATCCATCAAACATGCTTATAATGACCTGGCAGAAAAGTCAGCTCCGAGAAATCAAGTAGGTGTGTTGTTTGCAAACTGTGCCCTAGGACAGTACATCTATATATATACATATATATACACATACATGGAGAGAGAACCCACAATATTTGCATATTCTGAATATTACTGAAACTGGATGGCAAGCCTAAGACCTGTTCTCCCCATCGGTGAATAGATTCTACCTGGTTCTGTTTTGAGTATCATTTTGGAAGGGGAATAAAGAGAGGTATGAAAGAGCTCTGCAAACTTAAATGTTAAAGTGAGGAGTGGTAGTTATGATGAGGAGGAATATTAATGCAGCATTAAAAAAAAAAAAAAAGCCACAGGGCCTGCTGGCCACAGCAACAGGAAGGAGGTGGCTGGGCTTCCCCTTCCTTCTTGTTGGTTCCAGCCCAGAGACTCCACCCTGGCTGGAGAGAGAAGACTGAGCCTTGTCGAAAGGCACCCCAACCAGTCTCTTTTTGTCAGACATTCAACGGTAGTCTTTGCTTCTAAGCGTTTCTGTTTCTTCTCTCCCAACTCGTTTTTGCTGTGGTGTTTCTGTATCATTATTTAGTAGCAAGTTACAGGCAGCCTAACAGCTAATATTCACTGATGCCAGGCACTGTTCAAAGACTGTAGTAAGTCATGTCTCCTCCAAGTAAGCCTAGGAGATAGAGACAGTTGTGTTTTTGTTTGGTTTTATTATCTCCATTTTGCAGAGGAGGAAGCTGAAGCAGGGAGAGGTAAGGTCATTTGCACAGTCCTTGGTGGTGGATCTAAGATGCAAATCTCAACAGTCTGGCAGCAGGCTGTTGATGCTTATGGTCACTAGACTAGAATTCCTTTCAAACTGATGACAGTGAAGACAAGTGGGGAGACAGGCTCTGGGAAGCCCACCCTATAGCAATTCTGGAAGATCTCAAGTGCCTAGCAGAGGATTTACTGGGACTGAAATGTAAGGCCCTTACCTGCCAGCTGAACTCGGCCCTGGGACCCCTTGGGGTTTACCAGCCCCAGGGAAGTGAGGAGAAAGCCCAGGTAGTCCTGTTCACCATGAACCCAAACTGTCCAGAAAGGAGCACAAACTGGTAAAAGGTTTTCAGAAACAAACAATGAAGCAGGAAGTTGGTATTCAAGGAGACTGTGCGTTCAGAATCAGCTTCCACCCCGCGCTTCCGGCAACTGGTGGATATGACCGTAAACACATCAGTATCTAGAGGCAAGTTGCCAAAGACCCTCCGTTTCAGGAAGGATGCCCAGCCCTCACTGCTCAGGGAACAGCTGAGATCAACTGATGCCAGGTGATGTTCTTGGCTCTGACAGTTCCTGGGATCCATTCCTCCAGGGTTTTGGATGGCGTACTCTCCAAAGGTGGTCTTTCCTCTCTCAGAACATGATGTAACTCTCTGAGCCTAAGCCTCAAATGGTTTGCAGATTTTCTGGGGTGACTGTTTCCTGTGTTCTGAGATACCAGGTGGTGAGAGCATTCTGCCTGAGAACTGTGGACAGCATGTACATGGAAAGCTGCTCCGAGCAGGCAGGAGGTGCCTGGTGGCAAGTAACAGAAAACAGCCCATACTGATGTGCACGAGAGAGGGGAGCTTGCTGGCTCCTGGAACTGAACATCTCTGGACAGATTTCAGGGAAGGATGGATATAGTGACTCAACCATGTTAAACACACAAAGAAATAACCTTTCTTTTTATCTCTTTTCTCTGCTTTCCATGATGTCAAGTTCATGCTAAGGCTAGTTTCTATCAAAGGAACCAGAGGACTACTATAAGCCTCAGGGAGCCCAGCTTGCTTCCTTGTTCATTTCTTGCAGGAACAGCCATCCCAAATCATTCACCGAAAGTCCTGGGTCTCTGATTGAATCATCAAAGGTCACATGCCAAACCTGGAACCAATCACTGTGGCCATGGTCAATAAGCAGATCACATTTGAGAAAAAAAAAAAAATTACGTGTGTGCTCACTCGTGTACATATGTGTGTTTTAACGGAAAGTTCCTTACTGGTCCTGCTTCCATGAATGGCTGCAACCATGGGACAAGGGGTGAGGTCATCTCTTCGACTTTCCCTTTATACACAGAACTAAAGAGATGAGCACAGCCTCGCTATTGTGGTTAGAAGCTGGTAGTATGGGAAGAAGGAGAATTAAGTGGGGAGTAGGAGAGTGTCTCTGAAAACATATAGACCCTCCCTGAACTGCAGTACTAAGGAGGTGCTTGGTCTGCTTTACCTAAGGAGGAATCAGAAGATTAAAAGTGGTTTAGGAAGGCCAGGCCACCAGGGATGGAGGGAGGATGAGGAAGGTCCACGAGGTAGGGGGCTGTATGGTGACTAAATAAAGAGATTGTTTTTCCCCAGTTGGAATCCCCCAGATCCCTCAAGTCAGGAAGGGGGCAGCCTGCAACCCCAGTGGGTAGGTCTGGGGCTGCCCTCTACTCCAGGCAGGGAGCTGGAGGGGGCTCACCAAGGCTGCCCTCCAGAGAGAAATAGAACTGTCCCCCTCTGCCACCGCCCCGATCCAGTTTCTCTGCTAGGGTAGAGCAGTCCTTGACTTCCTCGTACCAGTTTGCTCATAATTCATGCTTGATCCCCTTCAGCTTCTTCTTGATGGGGCCTTGGAGCTGACATAGATCATTCTGCTGTTAACGAATGCAGACTCAGAGGTCCAGAAGATAAGTACCAAATCCTCTTTTCACTCTCCTTGGTCTTCCAGTTTGCAGTCCTCCTCCGGTGGTGCCCTGCCTATGTGGGCAAGTAGTCAGCATCAGCCTGGTCTACATTACCTACCAGGATCTCCTGCCCTCCTCCCAGAGGATCTTCTTGTCCTTACTCAGAAATAAGAACATCACTTTCTTGTGGTTCTTCACCTCAACAGCTTATTCACTTGCATGTCAACAAATCCCTGATGCTGCCATCAGAGGCAGCCACACAGGAGGCCATGTTTCCAGAAGAGAGAGGGATATGGCAAGGGGAGCCAGAGAAGACGGGAGCCACGCACTGCTGAGGGGCGCTGACTCAAGACCATGATCGCTTTCAATCAACCTCCACCTACATCTGGGAAGTGAGCACCACACCCACACCAGTACACTGTTCCTTTAATTTCTGACATGACTTTTTCTGGAGTCATTTAAAATACCAAATATGGCTCAAAAGAGGAATAAAGAACACAGTAGACTGCCTCCTTCTCTTTGTTCAAATCAGAACCTTGCAATCATTGTTGACTGCTTCATTTCCCTCACTCAGTCTTACTTCCAATCAATCATTAAGCCCTATTAGCATTACTACAAAATGTATCCAGAATCTGACCCCTTCTTACTTTATCCTCGATATCACCCTGGGCTAAGTTATCATCATCTTCCATCAAAATATTGCAATAGCCTCCTACTTGGTGTCCTCCTACTTGCCCCCGATCATTTCATCCACAGAGAAGCTAGAGCAATCTTTTTAAAATAGTAAGTCATGTCACATCATTCCTCAACTCAAAACCCTCCAGTGGTTCCTGTATCACTCCAGAGAAAAGTCAAAAGGCCTAACAATTGCCGGGGTGACCCTACATGGTCCACCTTGTTACCTCTTCAATCTCATGTCCCCTCGCTCACTCTGCTTCAGCCAGACTGGCTTCTTGCTACATCCTCAAAGTAACAGGTTATATCCCTGCCTTTAAGTCTCTCATATGTGCTGTTCCCAAAGCCTGCAACACCCGTCTTTCCAATATCTTCCTAGTTCATCCCCTTGGTTCACAAGTGATATCAGAAAGATGCTGTTTGAGCACCTTGTGTGAAAACATACCTAGTCTCTCTTTAAGCCACTGACCTTGCTTTATTTTTCACAGCACTTACCATTCCCCAAAATAGTTAAGCATTTGTTTACACGTCATTTTTCTCCCCTCTAGAATAAAAGTTCTATAATAGCAATGCTGCTGCTTAGCCCCAATATCCAGAATGGTGAAGGCATTCAATGAATAGTTATTGAAAAATGAATGAAAGATTTTTAAACAAATAAGGCTCAAAAGAGGAAATGGCTAAGAAATGAAAAAAATGGTCAACCTTTTCAATAAGCAAAGAAATTGGCAAATTTCTTGTTGGCCAAGATGATATTTTTGCCAACTAGATTGGCAAGAAAAATCAAATGGTAAATTCGTTGCTATTGATAAAACAGTGGAACTGGTATTTTCACATATTATTAATCTCATTGATTTCTTTAATAGATATCTATTGGGTAGCTACAGTTCAGTCAGTCAGTTTAGTCACTCAGTCTAGTCACTCAGTCATGTCTGACTCTTTGCAACCCCATGAATTGCAGCACGCCAGGCCTCCCTGTCCATCACCAACTCCCGGAGTTCACCCAAACTCATGTACATCAAGTTGGTGATGCCGTCCAGCCATCTCATCCTCTGTCATCCCCTTCTCTTCCTGCCCCCAATCCCTCCCCGCATCAGGGTCTTTTCCAATGACTTAACTCTTCACATGAGGTGGCTAAAGTATTGGAGATTCAGCCTCAGCATCAGTCCTTCCAATGAATACCCAAGACTGGTCTCCTTTAGGATGGACTGGTTGGACCTCCTTGTAGTCCAAGGGACTCACAAGAGTCTTCTCCAACACCACAGTTCAAAAGCATCAATTCTTCAGCGCTCAGCTTTCTTCACAGTCCAACTCTCACATCCATACATGACCACAGGAAAAACCATAGCCTTGACTAGATGGACCTTTGTTGGCAAAGTAATGTCTCTGCTTTTTAATATGCTATCTAGGTCGGTCATGACTTTCCTTCCAAGGAGTAAGCGTCTTCTAATTTCATGGCTGCAGTCACCATCTGCAGTGATTTTGGAGCCCCTCAAAGTAAAGTCTGACACTGTTTCCCCATCAATTTCCCATGAAGTGATGGGACCAGATGGCAAGATCTTCATTTTCTGAATGTTGAGCCTTAAGCCAACTTTTTCACTCTCCTCTTTCACTTTCATCAAGAGGCTTTTTAGTTCCTCTTCACTTTCTGCCATAAGGGTGGTGTCATCTGCATATCTGAGGTTATTGAAATNAATTTCATGGCTGCAGTCACCATCTACAGTGATTTTGGAGCCACCCGAAATAAAGTCTGACACTGTTTCCCCATCTATTTCCCATTAAGTGATGGGACCAGATACCATGATTGTAGTTTTCTGAATGTTGAGCTTTAGGCCAACTTTTTCACTCTCCTCTTTTACTTTCATCAAGAGGCTTTTGAGTTCCTCTTCGCTTTCTGCTGTAAGGGTGGTGTCATCTGCAAATCTGAGGTTGATATTTCTCCCAGCAATCTTGATTCCAGCTTGTGCTTCTTCCAGTCCAGCGTTTCTCATGATGCACTCTGCATATAAGTTAAATAAGCAGGGTGACAATATACAGCCTTGACGTACTCCTTTTCCTAAAGTACAGGTAATTCATAACTGAGGACTGAACAGAGGTCAGAAGTCACATAGCGAGCAACAACCAGGAGAGGAAGAACACTGGAGAGTGTGTTGGTCAGGGTACCATTAGCTGCTGCAACAAGCATGCCCCAAGGGCTTCGTGCGTCAAATGCGACAGGCTATGTCTTGCTCATCTAATAGTCTAGGCAGCTGCTCTCGGTGGGCACATGGCTCTCCGCATGGTATTCATGACACCAAATCTCTGTCTTAGGGCTCTGTTTCCCCCCCAAGACTTTGTTGTCCTCTGCATTCAGGGGCAGGAGGCGCACACGCACCCGAGGGGCCAAGCCCAGGAGCGGCACACCGCACCTTCACCCTCCACGGACTCCTGCTCGGTTAGGAAGCAGGCTGTGGCCCGCAGGAGAGTCCCACACCCAGGGCCCACAAGAGGGCCGAAACGCAGCCCACCTTCTCACTGAGCCGTGTGTGTTAAGCACTTAGCCATGTCCGACTCTTTGTGACCCCATGGGCTGTAGCCTGCCAGGCTCCTCTGTGCATGAGATTCTCCAGGCAAGAATAACGACTGGATTGCCACTTCCTTCTACATCACTGAGCCGTGAGGCCTGAGGAAAACTTCCTTTTTCTGACCCCAACGAAGGTGCCATGTGGACGGGCCTCTACCCTGGCCAGGGCATGGAAAGGGGTGAGAGGGGAGAGAGAGAGCAACCTGAGCTCGGGCGGCGCTTTTGGTGCCCCCTTTGGCACCCTGTCATTTCAGAGAGTGAGGCCAGACCCCCCCGCCCAGGGTGCGGGGGCCATGGCTGCCCCTCTCGCTCAGGGAGCCCTGTGCTGCTGCTTCTCAGCGTCGGGTCGAGCTGAGGCCTGGACACTGTCCAGTGGGCACCTGACCACCTTACTATGCCCAGGTCTGTGCAGCCTTGTCCCACCCCGCATTGCAGGGCCCATGACCCCCTGGTATCCACATCAGGTGGTGAGACTGGCAGAGGCTACATGGAGAGGGAGGTCTCTCACCCTGATCCCTGCCTCAGAGGAGGCTGCCGAGGTGGTGGCCCTGGACTGAGCAGCTCCCTGTGGGCCGACTTCATGTGAGAGTTAGATGCCCCCGGGGCTTCACTCAGCCCCCAGCCTCCCCCAACCCTGCATTCCTCTCGTGGTTAGTGCTGGGCATTCAGGGAGCTGGCAGCCAGCCTGGCCCAACTGTGCCCTCCCCCTCCTGCCTGCCCAGGGCGGCCCCCTGGAGCCTCTGCTGGGGCACAGCATCAGGCTGTGTTTTGGTTGCCCTGCCTATTTGTCACCCTTGTTTTTTACACCTGTCGCCATCCCACCTGCCTCATGTAAACACTGCAGCATCAACAGGCTGACTTCCTCTCGCTTCCGGATGTGAGCACTCTCCCCAGCGAGGCCTGGAGCCCTGGGAGGCCCAGCTGCTGTTCTGTGGCTTCCTGCCAGCCTCCCCGACTTGAGGAAAGACACCCATTTAGGAAGAGGCTGCTTTTCTTGTCGCCTTGCAGAAGCTCCTATCTCTGCTACTACATCGAGCACCTCCATCTACCACATCCAGAACACAGTGTGTCCTCGTTCTTTCTCAACAAGATTGGATGTGGAGTAACAGGAAGACCAGAGCTGAGGCGTCAGACAGCATCCAGGTGGAAGTGTGATGGGGCCGCCTATCAGCCACGGGGTCTGAATAAGGTATCTCAGCCCTGAGAACATGCATTTCATCATGCAGCGGTCAGAAAGACTGTGCCTGACCCACATCCAGCCCCAGTCAATGGGCATCCTCTATACCATCAACGTCTCTGCCAGCTGTCCAGCGGCTGCTCTGAAATGCCCCCTGGTTGTCCCTGGAGGAACGGCGCTGCAGGAGCCCTGTGTGCTGTGCCTTCTTGGAGATGGATGCCCCAGGCTCTCATGTTAAACACAGGACAGCCTCCTCAGTAAAAGAAATCATTTAACTCTCTATAATCTAGGGTTTCCACAAGCTATTTGTCCATGAAACCTTCATTTTATGTGAAAGAAAGTCAGTTACATCACTCCTCAGGCCCAAACCTTTAACATCATATCTGTGTCCCATCAGTTCAGTTGCTCAGTCGTGTCTTTGCGACCCCATGAATCGCAGCACACCAGGCCTCCCTGTCCATCACCAACTCCTGGAGTTCACTCAGACTCACGTCCATTGAGTCCATGATGCCATCCAGCCATCTCANTGATTACTGAGGAAGGCTTTCTTATCTCTCCTTGCTATTCTTTGGAACTCTGCTTTCAAATGGGAATATCTTTCTTTTTCTCCTTTGCTTTTCACTTCCCTTCTTTTCATAGTTATTTGTAAGGCCTCCTCAGACAGCCATTTTGCTTTTTTGCATTTCTTTTCCATGGGGATGGTCTTGATCCCTGTCTCCTGTACAATGTCACAAACCTCTGTCCATAGTTCATCATGCACTCTGTCTATCAGATCTAGTCCTTTAAATCTATTTCTCACTTCCACTTAGGTCATACCTGAATGGTCTAGTGGTTTCCCCTACTTTCTTCAATTTAAGTCTGAATTTGGCAGTAAGGAGTTCATGGTCTAAGCCACAGTCAGCTCCCAGTCTTATTTTTGCTGACTGTGTAGAGCTTCTCCATCTTTAGCCGCAAAGAATATAATCAATCTGATTTCAGTGTTGAGCATCTGGTGATGTCCATGTGTAGAATCTTCTCTTGTGTTTTTGGAAGAGGGTGTTTTCTATGACCAGTGAGTTCTCTTGACAGAACTCTATTAGCCTTTGCCCTGCTTCATTCTGGTACCTATACCATTGTGCAGTTTTCCAATGTACACTCTAATACATAATAAGGTTCAAAGTCTATGTAATCATCAGGATAAACTAGGTTAGCTGTGATAACAAATTAACTCTACAATCTCAGTAGATTATCATAACAAAGGTTTACGTCTTACTCACTCAACTTACTGATCTCAGATTGGTAGTGAGGTAGTATTCACTTCCCTTCACCTTTCATTGGCAAGAACTAGTTATTCCTACCCAATGGCAAGTAGGCTAAGAAATGAGGTTTCCTACTTGTGCAAAAGAAGTAGAGAAACAGATATGGGTAAATATTTTGACTATCGTAACGTTTGATCAAGAAATCTTATCACCCCACTGGAATAATCTAAAACAGTTAAAGAGCTCGTTAAGAAAAAAAGTTCATTGATGTTTTATTTATTATTTTGATAGACTGAAAGAGTCTTAATGTTGAATAATGAAGAAGTAGAAAATAGAACTGCAGTTCATCCATATAGTAGATAATGCAGTCATAAAATGATAATTAATGAAATATATATAATTACAAAATAGAAAGTAAAAATTAGGAAATAAATGAAATGGATATGTGATTACAGCACATTAAAAATATACCTAATAAAAATATCCTAAAAAATATACTAGAATGTATTCATTTAACAAATACTCATTCTCCTAGATGTAATGCCCTACAGATTCAGAGGTAAAACATACTGTTTGACCTAGAGATGCTACAGTCTTTTAAGAATACTTAGGCTGGACTAGAAGAAATCCCATTTTAAGATCTGAATAGGTACTCTAATAATTTTATGGTTGCAAATAAGGGTGAACTTTTATTCCATTTTGACTTGATATTTTATACATACACACACAAACACAAAATAAAATATCACTCAACTGTGAAAATCATCTTGCCATTTGCAATAACATGAATGGACCTAGAGAGTACTACTCTAGGTGAAATAAGGTAGCTGGAGAAAGACAGATACCAGACNCCAGACTACACATACTCAAGCCCTGCTTTGGGGTAAACCAGATGTGTATAAGAGACAGCACAAACACAAAATAAAATATCACTCAACTGTGAAAATCATCTTGCCATTTGCAATAACATGAATGGACCTAGAGAGTACTACTCTAGGTGAAATAAGGCAGCTGGAGAAAGACAGATACCAGACGGACTCACTCATAAGTGGAATCTAAAACACAAAACAAGGAAAACAAAAACAGACTTGTCGATGAAGAGGAAAATGTTAGTGGTTGCCAGCCAGAGAGATGGGGTGAGGATGAAAGAGGAGAAGGGGGTTAAGAGGTACAAACTTCCAGTTGTAAAGTAAATAAGCCTTGGGAATTGGAATAAACCATAAGGAATATGGTCAATAATAGTGTAAGAATTTTGTATGGAGTTACAGACTTCATATGGTTACTAGACTTAACACAGAAAGTATTTCATAATGTATGTAAATATCCAATCACTTATGAGTACACCTTAAACTGACATAATATCATATATCAAGTATTTTTCACTGTAAATAAATAAGGCACAAATTCAGAAAAAGTACTCTGTAAGAAAATATGTGTTTTAACATTCAGGCGCAACGACACTGTAAGTCGAAAACATCTTCATGAATTTCAAAAACATTAATTGTGAGATGGTACTACCCCATTGAAGACCAGTGACCTTTACCATCTGGTCTGCCTTCCTCTCTTGACCTCAGCACCATTATGTACTTCACTCACTCTGCTCAGCCTTACCTGTTCTCCCTACTGTTTCTGGGCCACTAAGGCTTATTCCCACCTGGGGTCTTTGCCCTTGCACTCTTTCTTCAGGGAGCCACGTGGCTCACTCCTTTTCTTCCAGGTCTTTGTTCATATGTCTCTCTTCCTATGGAGACCACCCCTGACCACTCTTTCTAAAATACCAACCTTTCTCTCCAGATAGCACTCCCGTTGCCCACCTGCTTCCCCCAACTTAGTCTCCATACCACCTATGATCTGACATGCTAGATATTTTATTTCTATGATATTGTCTGTGTATACTCCATGAAGTCAGAGGGTTTTTTTTTTACTGTATACCCATTATTGAAACAGGTATCTGAAACAGTGGGTGTTCAATAAATACTTGGTGAATACATGAAAACAATGAATGAAGGGTAGTGAGTGACTGAACGGATTGCTACAGACACTTAGCAATCACAGCACTGTTCCTGAATGAATCACTTGCCTCCACCCCACTGTATCTCCCTCCTCCCCCAAACTTCTCTCCCACATGCTTTCCACGGGATATGTTCTCCATCCGCCAGTTTCACGCTTGATCTGGCTTCCTCCAAGCTTCACATCACATCTGGATTAGGGATTTGTCTCACTCCTGGGTATGATCGTATTGCGACAGCTTCCTGGCAATGCCTGCATTGTCCTTTTCACCCCTCATCCTGGCTCCTTCCCCTCCACCTTCCCAAACACTCTGTAGCTTTGTCTACAAATGTACTTCCCCGAATATGCCCATCCTTCCAGGGTAGGCAAATGCCTCCTTCTTCCTCAAGAACTCCTGATCCACCATTCAGAAGTTAGTTTCATGCTTCAGAAACTTTGTCATTATTTGTAACCCTTCTGCTGTCTTTATAGCCTTTGCTGTGCAAAATCTTGGGTTTTGCCAAGATTTGCCTTCCTGCCAGAGTTTAAATTAGGGGCAGGGAGTAAGTCTTGCTTGCTCTTGCTTTTCCCATGGAACGTGGAAGATGGTCGATGAATATTAAAATGAGATGACTTACATCAAGCCTTTTATAGTTCCTGGCACCTGATGAATATTCAGTCAGTGCTGGCTGCTAATACGAGTTAGTACATGAGGGAGGCAGAGTTTGGTTCCACCCAAAAGAGAGATACAGTATTTGACGTCTGCTAGGTGGGTTTTCAGAGGCTGTGGTATGTCAGGGTCCTTATTTCTCACTGCTTGTGCCTCTTCCCACCTGTAGCAGGTGCCCCAGTTTCCCTGGCCCACCTGAGTTCCCCTGCAGCTGTGGACAGCTCCGGGCCAGCCGACCACTTTTCCCCTCAAGTGCCTAGAGAGGTCTTTGTTCATGCCTGTCACAGGAGCTCACTAGACTGTTTGTAAACACAACCCATAGATGGAGGAGAGGATGCTTAGTGCTCGGGGGCCAACTGTCAGTGACACAAATGGGACTTATTGGGGAAATGCCCCAGCCTCCTTGATTTCAGGGGTACAGTGCTGAGCTTGTTCCACCTTGTTTCTCAGAAGGTCCTCACTGGAACTGAGTGCCTTTTTCCCTGACAATAACCTGCTTTGGGGATTTCTCTCTGCCCTGACTTACCTCTCCTACTTCCTTGATTGTGCCTTCTGGATCACTCCTCCAGACTACACATACTCAAGCCCTGCTTTGGGGTAAACCACCACCACTCAGCATTTCTAAAGGGATGGCTGCCTGACCCCTTAGTCTGATATGCTCCCATCTAGACACACCTTCCTGATGGTCTATCGGGCCCAGCTCCCTGGCATCAGACGCATCAGTGGTAGGGGGAGGAATCCTTGAGCCATCTTCAGAGGCAAAAAGTGGAGGTGGAAGGTACGTGTCGAGTTTACCTTAGTCTCTATCTTTATAGAAACTGCCCCTAAGAAATGGTTGCAGTAAACTACCATTAAACAAAACACACACACACATACACAAAAACTTACTCTGTACTCTCACTCTCAGGTGTGATCAAGCACTTGGACCTCTGGAAGGACATCTGTACTTTATGGAGATCATCATGCCATGAAGACAGAAAGGACAACCTGGTTGGTGGCTCAGCTCCGGTGCTGTATGTGTTTGTTCCCTGTTCATCAAAGCCTGATCCTTCTCACTGAGCGTGTGACTATAGGTGATATCCCTCAGCTCCCTTTGTATTAGATGTGGACATGACTGAGTTATGTCCGGCGGAATGTGGACAGAACTGAACTCCCAGGATTGGACATTAAAACCCTCCATGGATGATCCTCTGTGTCTCTACTGATCTACTGCCTGGAAACGGAGGATTCCTTGCCCCTAGGGCATGGCAGGACTCCACGTGGCAGTAGCCTGAGGCCATGAAGCATCGTGTAGAGGATGCCTACACTGGCTTGACCGTGAGAAGAAATAACTTTTATTGGATTAAGCTACTGAAATGCCAAGGCTTGTTATAGCATCTAGAGCTGTGCCAAGCAAGGCACCATTGGTACCTAGAGGTGGAGTACTCCCACAATAAAAACCTAAAATAATATCGTATTGACTTAGCAGTTGAGTGGTAATTGGTGAGGAAAGTGACATAATAGGCTGGAAAGAAGGAGACGTGTTTTATAAAATGCTGCCTTCAGTGGCAGACAGCATGTCTGCTGAGCCTTTAGTTTCAGGGGAGGTAGTTGGGAAGAGTCAGAGTAATAGGGTGTGTTGACCCTTCCCAGGGCAAGGACTAGGATGAGGTGAGTGAGGCATCCAGGGCCCAAGATTAAGGCAGCAGCTACTTGCACAGCTCTGCTCTTAACAGTGAATTACAGGAAAGACGTATGTTCAGGAATGTCTAGCCGATTTTTGAAAGAAGAGAAAGAGGCTTGAGAATCCAGAAACACAGGATCCCAAGGGATATAAAAGCCTACTACGTTTGGGTTCCATATAGTAAGATTATCTGAAAGGCAAAGGCCCTTTGTGACTCACACCTACTGACAAAGATCTGAGTAAGAGTGTGATTTTCCCATTTGCCTGTTATCTCAGATACTCTCAAGATAGCCACTCAAGAGAAAGGCATTAATGAAGAAGCAAAGAAACAGATGAAACTTGAAAAATTCTATATGGGAAAAAACTTTTGTATGAACTTCTGATCATGGAATTATTGAGAAGCAAAGATTGGAAGTTTCTAAGTTTTTAGGGAATTACATTGCCAATGAAAAAATGAGCCTAGATTTAAAGGTCTTTGACAGTGAGGGCCTTGAAGCAATCCTTGAGTCTCCAAACTTGTTCAAGCAGGAAGTGGGCTTCAAAAGCCATGCAGTCCTCAGAGAGGATGGGCCCCCCAATATCCCATAGCTTCCTACTGGTTGGCCATGGAGGATAACAGTTGAGGAAGAGCCTTCCAGAGAGAGAGGTGGACCACAGAGAGCAAAGGACAGGGAAGGGTATGATAAGAAGGGTGCAGCCAAGGAACTTACTCTTATACCCAGGACGGGGCCACCACATAATGTGCTCACGTCAGGACTCCACCATCACCAGGGATGTGTGCTGTGTGTCTCCCACTCTTTCCTTTCCAAATGGGCATGTGTATCACTTTATCTCATTCTTGCCCAACACATTATATGGCATATGAATGGGGCAGAGACAGCAGTTTCTCCTTTCAAGTCAGAGGTTGATGGACAATGAGGCAAACACTCCATCTTGATGGGAAAAGTCCCCATTCCACCCAGAAATCCTGAAGTTTTAGCTGAATGTAATGGCTGTAAAGGACATTGGGTTATCTCCTCTGGGGAGGGGATGAGTATGTCATCTGTGTGGGAAAAAGGGTTAGGTGAGTAAGGTTATTTGGTAACCTTAGTGGCAGATACACAGTTCACCAAGACCATTTCCTCTTTTACCTGGAAATCCAGCTAGACCATATTTCCTAAATATTAGTAGTTAGATGAGGCCATATGTCTGAGCTCTGGCAAATGTCATAGCAGAAAATGTGCACTGTTTTCAGGCCTCATCAGTTAAAACCAAAAAAAATCTCCTTTTTTGTTCTCTAGGTGCTAGCTGAAAAGAGAAGGATTTGGGGGCTCTTAGGGTATTGGAAAGCTATTAAAGAAGTTTGGGTTCCTGAACCTCCTTATCAGATACCTGTAGGTGAGTTTATGGGATAAGAAATAACCATCTCTTAAATTAAGCCAATAAAATGTTAGGGTTTCTTTGTTACAGCAACTCTCATTGCCCTCATACAACCTATCTTATTGCTTTGTTATCAGGATTGAGTGAGTTAATATGAAAAGTGGTGCCTGGCACCAAATATAAGAAAAAAGGTATTCTATAAGTCTTGGCTCCTCTCATCAGCTTGAGAACAGGCAAAACTTTGTCATGAACTATGGCTTGGCAGAAAGCAGCAGCACCAATGGAAAGCAACGTAATTCAACATAGTATTCCTAGCTTTAATCAGAAAGTCTTGAAGTCTATAATAGCAGACCCTAATCCAGGGACATACTTGGGTATTTATAACACCTAGTCTAATCTGTCTCTTGAGCCAACCCTAATTTCCATGTCTTTAGTGCCATGTAAGTTTAAAGCAAAAAAAAAACTATTTACAATCCCTCAAACAAACCCAGGACAATGTGTGTTATGCAAATATCCAGGTAACTTAAAACACTTAGCTTCATAAAACTGAAAGAAAGGTGAATACTTCCAATACTGCCTGCCACTGCAGCAGAAAGTGGAAACCCATTTCTATCCATANGGACAATGTGTGTTATGCAAATATCCAGGTAACTTAAAACACTTAGCTTCATAAAACTGAAAGAAAGGTGAATACTTCCAATACTGCCTGCCACTGCAGCAGAAAGTGGAAACCCATTTCTATCCATAGCTGCTGGACTTGCTGAGTTTGGTCCCTTGCTAGGTTGGGAGGGGACCAAACTCAGCAAGTTCAGCAGCTATGGATAGAAATGGGTTTCCACTTTCTGCTGCAGTGGCAGGCAGTATTGGAAATACCAACCTAAGATTTAAAAAAGAAGGAAATAGAAAAGATAAAGCATGCCATAACCTCTTTGACCACATTCTAAAAGCAATGTCAATTATTGACATATTTTGCCTACATTCTGAAACAATTTTTTTTTTAAAGAAAAACTTGCTATTTCATATCAGAATTGTAGCTTTGTGATATTTTGAGAAGTTTCATTTCATTCCGTGTGACAAATACTAATTAAGGGCCTGGCACCTGCATGGTTGTTTTTATGCAGTTCTGCAAAAGGTCATAATTACAGAATAAATTATTTCTAATAGCCAATATGCTTCCTAGGGCTATAAGGAATGTTGTACCATGTGAATAAGCAGAAAGGGAACCATTACAAGGAAGATGCTACTGACATAAGAAACAAGAGCAACGTTAAAGTCCTGTGGTCTTATCAGTCAATGACAGCTGTTTGTGGATCTAAAGTTCTTTGATCAGACCCCAAGGAATTGACTTAAAGATTCCAGTTCTATGAAAGGACAAGATTATTGTCAGCACCCAAGGCCATCTTTAGGTCTTTGGACAACCTCTCCCAACTCACCCAGCCATCAGCTCTGATCTGGTTTATTCACTGCCCTCTACAGTATGAATTTCAAGGTCAGAGATGAGCACCACTTCAGAAGGTCATGACCCCTTGACTTTCCACCAAGCTCCCCTTCCCAATTCAAAGTCCCAGGTAATGGTCAAAGTCATTCATTGTATTTTCTTTAGGTTTCAGGAACATAAATGACCTAGTCCTTTGCCATATAATTGAATGACAAAAGATTAGCATTATTATATAAAGAATTTCTACTAGTCAATAAGAAAATGAAAATATTTCTAAAATATGTGAAAGATACAATAGCAAATTCACAAAATAATTAACAGTCAATAAACATTTGAAAAAATTGATTTTTACTGGTAATCACATTAATATAAATTAAAATAATAGATACAATATTTCTTCTCTCAAAAAAAGAAAAAATTTAGAAGAGGAAAATATATAGTACTATGAGGGAGTTCAGAAATAGGCACTTTTACAGATTGTTATAAGAAGTATTAGTTCAGTTCAGTCACTTAGTCATGTCTGATTCTTTGCAACCCCATGGATTGCAGCATGCCAGGCCTCCCTATCCATCACCAACTCCCAGAGCCTATTCAAACTCATGTCCATCCAGTTGGTGATGCCATCCAACCATCTCTTCCTCTGTTGTCCCCTTCTCCTCCCACCTTCAATCTTTCCCAGCATCAGAGTCTTTTCAAATGAGTTGGTTCTTTGCATCAGGTGGCCAAAGTATTGGAGTTTCAGCTTCAGCATCAGTCCTTCCAATGAATATTCAGGACTGATTTCCTTTAGGATGGACTGGTTGGCTCTCCTTGCAGTCCAAGGGACTCTCAAGAGTCTTCTCCAACACCACAATTCAAAAGCATCGATTCTTTGGTGCTCAACTTTTATTTATTTATTTTATTTTATTTTTTTACTTTATTTTACTTTACAGTACTGTATTGGATTTGGCATACATTGACACGAATCTGCCATGGGTGTACATCAACTTTCTTTATAGTCCAACTCTCACATTCATACATGACTACTGGAAAAACTATAGCTTTGACTAGACGGACCTTTGTTGGTAAAGTAAAGTTGGAATGAAAACTGACCTTTTCCAGTCCTGTGGCCATTGCTGAGTTTTCCAGATTTGCTGGCATATTGAGTGTAGCACTTTCACAGAATCATCTTTTAGGATTTTAAATAGCTCAACTGGAATTCTATCACCTCTACTAGCTTTGTTCGTAACAATGCTTCCTAAGGCCCACTTGACTTTGCATTCCAGGATGCCTGACTCTAGGTGAGTGATCACACCATCATTGTTGTCTGGGTCATGAATATCTGTTTTGTATAGTTCTTCTGTGTATTCTTGCCACCTCTTCTTAATATCTTATGTTTCTGTTAGGTCCATACCATTTGTCCTTTATTGAGCCCATCTTTGCAAGAAATGTTCCCTTGGTATCTCTAATTTTCTTGAAGAGATCTCTAGTCTTTCCCACTCTGTTATTTTCCTCTATTTCTTTGCACTGATCACTGAGGAAGGCTTTCTTATCTCTCCTTGTTATTCTTTGGAACTCTACGTTCAAATGGGTATATCTTTCCTTTTCTCCTTTGCCTTTTGTTTCTCTTCTTTTCTCAACTATTTGTAAGGCCTCCTCAGACAATCATTTTGCCTTTTTGCATTTCTTTTTCTTGGGGATGGTTTTGATTGCTGCCTCCTGTACGCTGTCACAAACCTCTGTCCATAGTTCTTCAGGCACTCTAGAACTGAAGTGCCTGATTAGATCTATCAGATCTAATCCCTTGAATCTATTTGTCACTTCCACTGTATAATCGCAAGGGATTTGATTTAGGTCATACCTGAATGGTCTAGTGGTTTTCCCTACTTTCTTCAATTTTAGATTAGCACAAAATTTTTAGAGGTCAATGTGGCTTTATAAAGCAAATGAATTTAAACAGTATATATCTTTGACATAACATTTTTAAACCTAGTAATTGTTTTCTAGGAAACAATCATGGCTATAAGAAACTTTAGTTAGAAAGAGGGTTACTGCAGAGTTGTTTATCTTTGCTAAAAGTTGGAAATAAAGACACATCTCATAGATATTTCAGGGTCAGTTCCAGACCACCACAATAAAGCAAATATTGCGATAAAGTAAGTCTCATGAATTTTTTTGTTTCCCGGTGCATATAGAAGTTATGTTTGCACTATACTCTAGTCTATTACATGTGCAACAGCACTGTATTGTAAAAAACAATGTACACACTTTAATTAGAAAACATCTTATTGCTGAAATTTTCTAGCCATCATCTGAGCCTTTAGCAAGATATCTTTTTGCAATAGTAACGAAGATCACTAATCACAAATGACCATAACAAATGAAAAATTTTCAAATATTGTGAGAATTACCAAAACATAACATAGAGACAGGACATGAGCAAATTCTGTTGGAAAAAATGGCATTGATCAACTTTGATGCAAGGTTTCTAAAAAACTTTAATTTGAAAAAAAAATCTGTGAAGCTCAATAAAGCAAAGCAAAATAAAACAAGGCATTCCTACAAATTAAAGGTCCAACAAGATCAGATAGATAAATGAAGCTACATCATTTTATAGACTACCATGTAACCACTCAGAATAATGTCATCGAATATGCAGTGACCAGAAAGATGTTCACGGTCTATTCTTAGGAGGGGGAGAAAGCAGAGTATAAAGAGATACACACAAGCATCTGGTTTGTGTGTGTAGTTATGTATGTTTCTAGCTATATCTATTAATATAATCATTTTTACCTCCATATTTAGAAAGATTCTTCCCTAAAAGTTAACTGGCTATCCTTGGGTGTTAGGATGGGTTCACTGATGTGATCTTATTTAATTCTCACCACAACTCTATGAGTTAGGTTCTGTTTTATCCTCTTTTGCTGCTAAAGAAACCAAAGCTTAGAAGGGTTTAGAAACTTCCCCAATATCACGCAACACATAAGAGGCAGGGCTGAGCTCAGATTGTTTGACCATAAACCTACATTATGGTTCTATTAAGGAAAATGCAGTAAGTTATCTGTGATGTTAAACTTATTCAATATAGATAATAAGTGCTATACCATTTGAGATCAGCTCCTTCTTGCCTTTTTGAACCTAAAATAACCACTCTTTAATGAAAAGACAGAGATTGTAACTGTTTCATTTTTTAATATCTTTAGTTAGGACAATTAGAAGTTGATAAACCTAGAATGTCCCTGATGGCTCAGGAGATATGGGTTCGATCCCTGGGTCAGGAGGATCCCTTGGAGAAGGAAATGGCAACACCCTCCAGTATTCTTGTCTGAAAAATCCCACGGACAGAGGAGCCTGGCGGGCTACAGTCCATGGGGTCACAAAGAGTTGAACATCATTAAGCACAAGCACACACAACCTGGGACTTTCCTGGTGGTTAAAAAATCTGCGGCCAATGCAGGGGACATTGGTCTGGGAAATTTCCATATGCCGCCGGGCAACTAAAAGCCCATGGGCTCTAGACCCCGTGCTCTGCACCAAGAGAGGCCACGACAATGAGACACCTGCACACTGCAGCTAGAGAGTAGCTCCCACCCGCTCTCAGCAGCTAGAGAAAGCCAGTGTGCAGCAATGAACAGCCAGCACAGCCGAAATTAACTCAATTAAATCAAAAAGCTGATGCGTGCCGTGCTAAGTTGCTTCAGTGGTGTCTGACTCTGACTGTGTGGACTGTAGCCCGTCAGGCTCCTCTGTCCATGGGTTCTTCAGGCAAGAATACTGGAGTGGGTTGCCATGCCCTCCCCTAGGGGATCTTCCCGACCAGGGATCGAACCCACACCTCTTAAGCCTCCTGCATTGGCAGGTAGGCTCTTCACCGCTAGCACAACCTGGGAGGCCCCCAAAAGTTGATAACCTGATGTCAGTTTTACTCATTTTATTTTTAATTGTACTGGTACTGAAATTCAAGTTAGGGAGCCATGGGTGAATGGGGGGCAGAATCCATGAACTTCATGAAAATAAATGTAAAATGATGTCCGTATGACTACAGGCTTTTTTGCAGGGAGAGTCTCCATAGCTTCCTGGCTGATTCTCAGATGCACCCAGGTTGAAGAGATTAAGAGCCTCTCTGATTTTTTTTTTTTTTTTTTGGACCTTTCATAATCCAACACACACTTCCATCAGGGAATGGCATCCCATCCCCTCTCTCTTTTCTGAGACCATCCTTTATGAGTTATCTTCTCCCTTTCTCACCTTTATGCCTTCCATCTCCCTCTCTCTTCTGGTGCCTTCTCATTATCCTACAACTATTTTCTAGTCTCCCTAATTCTTAAAAGAAATATCACCTGAGATCATACTTCTCCCCTAAACTATCATCATCTTTTTATACAGCCCAAAGACACTGAGGATCTACCCTAATTCAACTCCTGGAAACATAAAGATGAGTAAGATAGACAAGGTCTCTGTCCTCCCTTAAAGAACTTTACCTTTAGAAAAAGATATGAAAGAATTACCTTATCAGTTAAGAACATTCTGAACAATAATTGGAAACCCCACTAGGTGTGGCTTAAACTCCCCTCACATAACAGGAAATCCAAAGATAAGCAGTGGTTGGCATCAGTTGTCATCCAAGGCCCAAGCTTTTTCTATTTCTCTGCTCTGGCATCTTTAGCATGTTGACTTTGCCACTATGCCTGTTATTCATAGTCACAAGACGGCCACGGCAACTCCAGGATTCCACTTTCAAGGCAGAAAGAAGGAAACAATAGAACAACTGTGTCTATCTCTCCTGTGAGCAAAGCAAACGCCTTCCCCCCAAACATACCAGACTTCCTTCTGTTTCATTGTGAGAAGGGAAACAGGAAAATAGGCCTCTGACATTCCTACATCTGCCTGGAAGCAGCAAGTTAAAGAGGCGGCTGAGCGTGGCTATGAATTAGCCTAGAAATGGAGTCATCCAAAACACATAATTGAACAAATAAATACAACAACTTAAAAAATAACAAGGACTTGACTCTCCATTCCTTCAGTGTGGACTGTGTGTGTGTTGACTTCCTTCCATTCCTATCAAAATGAAGGGAAATGAGTAATTTTATAGAGAACTTGACAAGCACTACATCAGCCAGGTGACCAAGGTCAACATCAAACCAGACCCACCCTGGTGGCTCAGTAGCTAAGATCCACCTGCCAATGCAGGAGACACGGGTTCACTTCCTGGTCTGGGATCCACTGGAGCAAGGAAGCCCACACATCACAGCTACTGAAGCCTGTGCACCTAGAGCCCATGGTCCGCAACAAGAGAAGCCACGGCAGTAAGAAGTTTATCACCGCAACTGCTCGCTGCAACTGAAAGCCAGAGCAAAGCAATGAAGACCCAGAGCAGCCATAAATAAAACTAAAAAAATTTTAAGTGTTTGGGCATAAATCAAACCAGATCGTAAGTCATAATGTGACAAAAATGGCACTTACCTCTGCGGTCTTTCTCCTCCAAAATCCAGAACCCCAGAATAATCATGAGAAAGACTTCAGAGAGATCTCAATGGAGGAACATTCTATATAATACCTGACATGTACTCCTCAAAACTGTCAAGGTCATCAAAAACATTATCGCAGCCAAGAAGAGAAAACTAAATGTTCTGTGGTGTCCTGGATGGAATCCTGGAACAGAAAAAGGACATTAGATTAAGATGTATCGATACTGGTCCATTTATCATGACAAATGTTCTACACTAGAGTAAGCTGTTAATAATACAGGAACTGGGGCCAGGAGTAGAGTGCACGGGAACTCTCCGTACTATCTCTGGAATTTTTCTGTAAATCTAAAGCTATCCTAAAAAATTAAGTCTTCTTTTAAAGCAATGAAGGCTATGAAGTAAATAAAATAGGGTAATGAGAGAGAGAAGGGTGGGGAGGGAAAGTTTAGAAGGATGGTCAGAGAAAGTCTCTGAGGAGGTGACATTTATTTCCAGACCCAAATGCTTCAAATAAGCCATGTGAAGAGCTGGGGGAAGAGCATTTTAGGCAAAAGGAGTGGCAAATTGAAAGCCTGAAGACATTTAAGGAAGAGAGAAGACCTAAAGTAAGTGAAAGGGTAGGTGATGAGGTTGGGTTTCCAGTCAAGACTGAATGAAGTCCATAACCTCCTCAGGTCAAGTTTTGGATTCAACAGCATACAAATGTTAAATAATAATAACTGTATTGGTCTCCTATTGCAGCTACAACAAATTACCACATAAGTCAAATTAGTGGTTTAAAACAACCCAGATATATTCTCTTGCAGTTCTACTGGTCAGAAATCAGACACGAACCTCACTGGGCTAACGTCAGGGTAGACACAGGGCTGTGTTCCCTCTGGAGGCTACAGGGGGGAACGTGTCACCAGTCCTTTTAGAGGTTACCAGCATCCCCCGGCTTGCGGCCCCTTTCTTCATGTTCAATGCCAGCAACCCCAGCTTGCCAACCTCTGTTTCTGTTACCACATCTCACCCTGCCTCTCCTCTTTAACTTATATGAATCCTTGTGATAACATTGAGCCAAACCAGATAACCTAGGAAAATCTCCCCATTGCAAGATCTTTAATGGCTCAGATAGTAAAGAAATCACCTGCAGTGCAGGAGGCCTGGTTTATTCCTTGGATCAGGAATCCCTTGGAGAAGGGCATGGCTATCCACTCCGACATTCTTGCTTGGAGAATTCCATGAACAGAGGAACATGGTGGGCTACAGTCGATGGAGTCGCAAAGAGTCAGACACGACTGAGCAACTAACACCTCCACTTTTTTTCCACTAATCACGCCTACAAAGTTCCTTTTGTCAGGTAGTGCTCACATGTTCCAAGAAATTGGACAGAACATTTGGGGGGCCATTGCTCAACGATAATAATAATAATGATTATATTATTGGACATAATAATAATAATGACAATTGTTATAATAATAATAATAATGACAACAATAACAACAACAACACAACTCAACTCATAACATTGCTTTTACAGAGATTTTAGCTTAGGAAGGAACTCTATGGTAAATATATCATCACACAATTAAATGTGAAAATACCATTTGTGGTAAGTGCTCTAACAGTAACAAGAGGAATAATAAATTCAAATGAGAGAAGCTAAGCTAAGGTTGAAAGATGTGGTTAGGAAACATTTCTGAGGAAGGGATAGATACCCTGAGGGTTGAAAATCCTCCAGGCTGGAGCACTCCCAGGCAGGGGAATGACAGCTAGGGAGCCCCAAGCTGAGGAGAAAACTGATAAGAGACACATACAAGAGGCTTCCCAGATGGCCACAGTGGTAAAGAACTCACCTGCCAATGGAGACACAGGAGACATGGGTTTGATCCCTGGGTCGGGAAGATCCCCCTCCCCACTCCAGTATCCTTGCCTGGAGAATCCCATGGACAGAGGAGCCTGGTGGGCTACAGTTCTTAGAGTCGCAAAGAGTCAGATACAACTGAAGTGATTTAGCATGCATGCACAAAAAAGACCCTCCACAAAGGCTGGCTGGAGAAAACCTGAGAATAGTCTCTCTGCGTCACTTCAGTAATCTGAATTGTGTTGAGTAGGAATTTCAGTGACTCCTCCACGTCTGAAAGGAGGAAGGTCTGTCTTATCATCGGGTTCTCTGACTATGTGAGCGATCATTTTGTGTCCTCTTTTCCAGGACCCCCTTGAGTGAGTGAGATTTCATCTATACTCTTCTCCCTTCGGGATCTAGCTGAGGCCACCGGGTGCTGTGTCTGACTGGGCAGATGTGATAGAGTCCATCTATCTGTTTCCAGTTTGAAACATTTGAGAAAAACATGTCATACTGATGAGATTTCTGGATTAGTGGAAATCGATGGGAGTGTAGGATTTCAGTCAGCGCCGTTGGAATCACTGGAAGTTTTCAGCACGACACTGTTTTGTGAGCAAGCCTCTGAAAGTATGCTTTTATACTTTCCACACCCCTCCTCCACTGGCCTCCAAAACTCAGCTATCCTAAAGGGAGTTAAGACTTCCTGCAGCACTAGACAAAGCACCGAGTGTTAGCCGCTCCGCCAGGTTCGGATTACCTGCGACGGCGACTGGGCCACAGCCCGGGGCCTGTACTTTCAGGGCTGCGCGGAGAGAAGGGGACGGCCGGTGACCCTGGAAAGGCTGTGCTGGGCCTGGGTGTGGTGGGAAGTCACCCTCCCTCTTCGGGGACAAAGCGTCCCACCCTAAGCCGGATGGTGGCATATCACAGCCCGGCCTCCCAATTTCACCCACCAGCCCCCCATTTCCCACATCATCCGAGGTCACAGAGACCCAAGCCAACAGACGTGACTGCACAGCCCCGCAGGAAGTGAAAACTGTGAGAATAAGGCTGGGCCGCCCCCTACACAGCCCGGAGAAGCTGTCTGTGCACCCAGCCGGCCAGGGCTGCTTCCGGGCCGGCGTCCAGGTCTGCTCAGGAGACCCAGGTGGTGGTGTTGGAGTTGGCCCCCCTGCCGCACCGTGCATCACACTTTCCAGGAAGGGTGGGTGGGGACGGGTGGTAGGTGGGAACATTGTCGGCAATGAATGTTGGTGTTTTTTGAGCCGGGGCCAAAGCATTGTGTGTTTTAGGGGGTCTGGCTAACTGCCTCCACGAGGGAGACTTCCATGACAAGACCGCCGCCCCCGCCTGGAGCAGATTTGTTTGAACTTTGCAGGGGTGGATGCGCTCAGGGGTGAGTTCCATCAAGAGAGCCAAACCTTTTTTTTCCCCTCCTTCAGTCCTCAAGCACGTGAAGCACCAGGGCTGAATGGTGGGCTTGATGATGTGGGAGGGTGCTATTACCAATCTTTGTCAACTATTTGCAGGGGTTAGAAGTCGACAGCGATCTCTTTCTGTTTTACTGTCCTGGGGTCCAAATCTGAGCTGAGGCAAGCGGGCTTTCAGAATGGCTGTCCGGCTTTCAGCAGGGGACCATCACCAAGCTGTGTTGAGTTCCTATCTACAAGAACTTCACACTGTGGCTAGACTTCTTCCCATCACCTAGCCCTCATGTCCTAAGCTTAACACAGGAGAACAGAAGCAGGAGAATGACAAAATCCAGTGGGCCCACCTTGAAGCAACTCCCCAGGAAGTTTTCCACCAGAAATGGGCGAGGCCAAGACAAAGCACTTCTTAATGGAGCTAGGTTGCTGCTTCAAAGTGGGTTGAGCTCCACCCTTTTCATGTTTCATCTCATCACAAACAACTTGTCTCCATTTGGAAGGTTTGATGCTGCTGGTGCAAATTATAAGGGCTACTGTGGCCACCAGCAGGGTATTAACAAACAAAACTAGCCACTGGTCATTTGTTACAAATTTAAGGCTCATGGTACTTGAAGCTGCACAATCGTTTTGGGAGCCTGAATGTTCAAAGGGGAGAAGACTAAAGTAGGGGAACGCATGTCCTAGAGGAGACCATACATTCTCCAAACTCACAGCCTGGGTCATCTGTAATTCTAGAAATCGGATTTAACAGATTTAGCACATAAAAATGCAGAACATCCCATTAAATTTGAAATTCAAATAAATAATGAAACACTTCTTTTTTTAGTATAATTATAGGCCAAATACAACATGGAGATCCTTAGGCTTAAAAAGTATTTTTTCTTGATCTGAAATTAAAATTTGATGGGCACCTTGTATTAATATTTTCTCTGGCAACTTGAACCCAGGTACAGGATGCCTCCAGAAGCTTCTACTGAAGGCAAAAGTGAAAGGCAATCTTTCTGTGAAGTCTGCCTTCTTTATTTAATAGTTTAGCCTTTGAACTCTTCTAGGGGTTGGTTCTCAGACTCAAGAAATGTTTGTTTAAGGGATGAGTGATTTAGTATAGGAAACTCGAATGACCAATTATCACCAACTCAGTCAAAGGGACTCTTCACAAAAAAGAAATGTTATTGTCCTATAATAATGAAATACCAGATGTTGAGAACAAACTTGTGGACACTGGGAGGAAGGGAAGGATGGGATGAATTGATAAAGTAGCATCAACATATACACTACAATGTGTAAGACAGCAAGCTAGTGGGAAGCTGCTGCAGAGCTCAGGGAACTCAGCTTGGTGCTCTGTAATGACCTGGAGGGGTAGGGGTGGGGAGAGAGGGGTTCAGAAGGGAGGGGATATATGTATACATATAGTTGATTCATGAATGAGAGAGTGGACTATAAAGAAGGTTGAACATCTAAGAATTGATGCTTTTCAAATGTGGTGCTGGAGAAGACTCTTGAGAGTCTCTTGGACAGCAAGGAGAATCAAACCAGTCCATCCTAAAGGAAATCAATCCTGAATATTCATTGGAAGGACTGACGTTGAAGCTGAAGTTCCAATACTTTGGCCACCTGATGCAAAGAGCCGACTCATTAGGAAAGACCCTGATGCTGGGAAAGACTGAAGGCAGGAGGAAAAGGGGAAGGCAGGATGAGATGGTTGGATGGCATCATTGGCTCAATGGACATGAGTTTGAGCAAGCTCCAGGAGATGGTGAAGGACAGGGAAGCCTGGGGTGCTGCAGTCCATAGGGTCAGACACAACTGAGCCACTGAACAAAAGCTGATTCATGTTGTTGTACAGCAGAAACTAACACAACATTGTAAAGCAATTATTCTCCAATTAAAAAGTAAATTAAAAAAAGAAATAGGAAAAAAATTTAAACCTTCAAGTAACCTTATCTTGAGGGCAACCTGGTGTCTTAGTGATGCCCAGCCCAGCCCTTTCTACACCACAGGGAATGCATATGCAGGGAAGCCAACTATGTTTTCTGTTTTCCTTATCCTATTAGCCTCTGCCTTGGAGCCTGAGAAAGGCAAGCCTTCCTTGCTCTCTTTGAAGTAGCTCCCCATTCTTTCATTTACAGTATTTCCCCTAAACCCATTTGCCTGAGAATCTGGGCCAATATTTGGTGGTAAAAGCAATTTAATTTTTTATTTAGGGCTAACAAGGAAATGGCAACCCACTCCAGTGTTCTTGCCTGGAGAATCCCAGGGACGGGGGAGCCTTGGTGGGTTGCCATCTATGGGGTCTCACAGAGTCAGACACGACTGAAGTGACTTAGCAGCAGCAGCAGCAGCAGCATAAAACTAGCCCTTTTAAAGTGGCATTTAGTTTATTCACGATACTCAGCAACCACCACCTCGATCCAGTTCCAAAGCTATTTCATCACCCCAAAGAGAGCCCCAAACCGGTGAAACCACCCCAGCAACTTACTTTTGATCTCTTCAAAATGGTACACTTCCAGGGTGAAGGGAAGGAGGAAAAAGGCAGCAGGGACTCTCCATGGAGTCCACACACAGGACTTGTTTACAAGTACGAGCCTCACAGCACCTTTCGTTGGCTTATGAAACAGAAGGCTTCACAATTAAAAGGCTTCTGAGGGACAGGTATTAGGCCAAATGTGGCTCCAGGTGAAGGAAGAGGGTGCCTGCTAGGCCAGGGTTCTCCAGGGAGGGGTCAGGAGCTGCCAGGCTGTGAACCAATGGGGAAGGGAGTCACTGGGCATGGAAGGATGTCTTGTGAAATGTACCTGCTTCTTGGGGAGAAGAGGGAGCAAAGGGTTCCCAGGAAGGGGCCTAATTGGTCTTGGGCTTCCGGGTTCAGTGGGAGCAAGTGAATCACTCAGGGGAGGTGCTGGGCCTCCCCTCGGCCAGTGAGTGCTTTGAGGTTTCCTGATTTACTGAGGGAGTTAGTTCCTTCTCAGAGGAACCCTTGACTCTCTCCTCTTGAGAGGGACTGACCCTCCTTATTGTTTAGAAAATCTGGTGCAACTGCATTTTTTTTGGAGACAACTGCTCTTTCCTGCAGTGACTTGCGGCAGTTGTATTACCCAGCTGGGTCTTGCTTCCTTTATTCTTTCACTGCCAACAGGGGTCCCTCGCTCACTGCAAAACCGGAAGCTTCCCAGCTTTGAGCAGAGATGGGAGGATTGGCCCCTTTGTTCAAGATATAGGGGTCAGGTAGCGAGCTCATGCCCTTTTTTGTAGAGGAGGCAAGACAAGGAACAGCCAAGAAGAGGATCATCCTGAGACTGCTGGAGCTGCCAGGCTGGCACAGAGCGTAACAGTCACTCATTAAAACACACACGCAGTGAGCATGTGTTGCCTGACGCGCTGCACTAGAACGCAAGGGGTAACCGCTGAACTTTGGGTACGGTGTGTCCTGCGTACCAGGCACGGTTCAGGTTGTTTCACTTTTATTAACTCATTGAAGTACCACCACCCTGTGATTGTTTCTGTTAAAATCGGCTTGCCTACAACATGGTTCCTCCTGGGGCCAGGCCTCGTCCACCACCCCAAATGAAGCTGAGTCCCCCTAAAACTGAGTTCTCAACTTCCCTGGTGGTTCAGTGATTAAGACTCCACACGTCCACTGCAGAGGACGTGGGTTTCATCCCTGGTCAGGAAATAAAGATCCTGCTGCCATGTGGAGCAGCCAAAAAACAAAACAAAACCAAGTTCTCTTGATGAGTTTATGATAAATCTCTCTATCCCAAACTGCATTCGTTTCTTGTCCCGCCCCTGTTCCCCTCAATATTGAGACGTATCAAAGAAAAGCGGGACATTTGAAAGCCGACAGGGCACTTCCTGGGTACCAAAGCTCCCCCGTGCTCCCCACTGCTTGTTGATAGAAAAGCAAGGGCTTTAGTCCCCTAGGCCTTCCCAGAGAGCAGGCTCAGTCAACTAGTGACGAGGACAATAGTCACAGGACTCCTAGTTCCTCTTGAGGGGATACAGAACGGCAATCTGATGTGTATCTTTGAGTTGTTCTGCAGAAACTAAGACCTTCACCCGGGTGGAGGAGAATGACCACATGTCGACCACAAGCAAGTGGACCCCGGATTGGTAGGAACCACAAGGATGACGACCTAGATTCCCCAAAACAACACTCTATGACCTCGCCACTCACCAGTCAGAAGAAGGCCCATGAGCTGATCACTCATCCTGACAGTCTTTAAAAACGCTCGCTTGTATACACTAACATATGTAAAATGGATAGCCAGTGGGAATTTGCTGTATGACTCTGGATCTCAAACCAGGGCCCTGTGACAACCTAGAGGTGTGGGATGGGGTGGGAGGTGGGAGAAAGGCTCAAGGCGCAGGGGACATATGTATACCTATGGCTGATCCATGTTGATGTATGGCAGAAACCAACACGATACTGTAATTATCCTTCAATTAAAAAAAAAAAAAAAAAAAACCAGGGCCCTGTGACAACCTAGAGGTGTGGGATGGGGTGGGAGGTGGGAGAAAGGCTCAAGGCGCAGGGGACATATGTATACCTATGGCTGATCCATGTTGATGTATGGCAGAAACCAACACGATACTGTAATTATCCTTCAATTAAAAAAAAAAAAAAAAAAAAACAACCCTTGCCTGAAAATCATCAAGAAGTTTGGGTCTTTGAAGCATGAGCTTGGAGCTCTTCAAACACTCGTTGTGAGAGTTTAGTTTTCTGTGTCTCCCAGTACATGAATCCCTGCTTGGTAATATAACCATCAATGAGAATTCAAACCCCTTCCTTCACTCTCCTGCATCAACAGTAATCACAGAATGCAAAGAAGTTGTGGTCATGACAGCAGAGAAGTGGAGGAACACAAATACGCTTACCCCTCTGTGCTCAGAACTCACCCCCAGAAACCTCCGCTCTCTGAACACCTCTCTGTTACTCCCAGGGTCCACAGAGTTGGAGCATCTGTCCCCTCCCTCCAGCCTATGCTCTGGACATTTTGCTGAGACATCAGAGAAGACACAGCATTTAAATGGATATCCTGAACAAGTACATCTGCTTTGGACATCAGGTAGATGAAAGGGTGAAAAACCCTAGTGCAAATCACAAGGTTGTGTTTCCAAGAATAGAACTGGCCCAGCCTGGAAGGTTCACCCTGTGTTGGAGGGGGATGAAGGATCCCACAATGTAATTATACTCCTTTCTAATAAGATAATTTGTTAACAGTTTGATTTTATGCTCATGAGATTTCTTTCAAACTAACAAACCCGTAAATTAGAAAAGTCTTTATTGCATCCTGTGGTGAGAATCAGGAAACATAGGCATTGTGCTTTACTTTTCCACATTGTGCTTAAATAGAATTGTGTTCTCTTTTACTTACAATCCATCTGAAATTCTGTCTCACTTTTAAATGCATTCTTGAATACCCCGTCCTCTCACCTTGTTTTGGGGTGTGTGTGTGTAATAGAAGTCTTTCAAGGAAGGGTTAAAGAGTAGTGCTAATTAGCTTCTGTCCTCCTGCCCTCCCCCCGCCCCCC
>SJYX01016973.1:42566-210286 GCA_006410675.1 Oreotragus oreotragus
AAGCTGAAAGGAAGTGAATGGAACTTCACCTCCACACTTGCCCTTCAGGGATTGGTGCACAGATGTTAGAAAGCAGAAGCCCTAGGGAGAGAGCAGAGGCCTTTCTCTAAATTGTCTGCCCAGAGGTGAACAAAGGGATTTGCCATCACCTCCAGGGAAGAGTCCTAGCTCTCCTTTTAAGATCATCCAAGGAGTCTGTTAGTTGCTCAGTCATGTCCAACTCTTTTGCGACCCCATGGACTGTAGCCCACTAGGTTCCTCTGTCCATGGAATTCTCCAGGCAAGAATAATGGAGTGGGATGCCATTCCCTTCTTCAGGGGATCTTCCTGACCCAGGGACTGAACCCAGGTCTCCTGCATTGCAGACAGATTCTTTATCATCTGAGCCACCAGGGAAGCTTGCCTACCTCGAAAACCTGTTAGTATGAGCTTAGTGGCTTCAGGGAGTGTCCAGGCAGTGCAACCAAAGGGCTGTGGGTGTGGGTTTAGAGGCAGCAAAGTAGGAGGAAATAATTGGTGTTAGACACCAGGTAGGCATCCCCTGATCTGGGATGAGCCAAATGCTGGTTATGCCATTTTCTAGGTATGCAACCCTGGGCAAGATATTTTCAACCCTCTGAGTTCCATTTTTCCTGTTAAGTGAAACTATTACTACTATCTACCTATCTACTTCTTGGGGTTATTTTGAGGAATGAGGCATATTCCTTAGCCAAGCACCAAACACACAATCGTCTCTAAATGAGTGTTAGCTGTGTTACAACAAAAGAACTCTAGCCTGGGAGTCAGAAGTCTTTCATTCAACGAACATTCGTTGAGCATATGCTATGTACCAAGCTCAGTTCTAGATACCGGGCATTCTGGAGAGCTAGATAATTCAGACATCTACTCTGTCCTTAAAGGGGCAAGTGCAGTATTTAGTGGAGTGCTGCTGGGGTGGGGGTGGTGACTGGGAAGATGAGTATAACCTAGGTACAGGTTCTGGGGTAGGTCTACGGTTTTCTTTTCAGCTTCTGGATCAGTGCCTAGCACCATGCTTGAATGCGTGCTTAGCCGCTCAGTCGTGTCCAACCCTTTGCGACCCTTTGGACTGTAGCCCACCAGGCTCCTCTGTCCATGGGATTTTTCTGGCAAGAATACTGGAGTGGGTTGCTATTTCCTTTTCCAGGGTATCTTCCTGACCCAGGGATTGAACCCATGTCTCCTGCAGCCCCTGCTTTGCAAGTGGATTCTTTACCCTCTGAGCCGAAGGAAGCCCATATCTTATTGGGTATGACTTATGGGGAAGCCCATATAGGGAAAGCCTGGCATCATACTAGATGCACAATAAAATATTTGTTGAATGAATGTCTCTATACAGTGAGAATAAAAATCTGAACTACAAATTCAAATTAAATGTCAGTGAGGTCAGAGACATTGATAATCATTAGTCATTAACAAAACAGTTGATTTATATACAAATTAACACTCTCAAAGTTTCTTCAAGTACTTGGAAGCCATTTGATTTCCTAAATAGATTGAAATCTTATTTACATTATTTTCCTAGTAAACTCTTCCCCCCGTGGACTGGAAAAGTAAACTCTGAAAAAATTCATATCCAAATCATGGCAAATATAGGTAGGATCCAAATGAATTGGATTCCATTATGTAATTGTTCTGCAATTTCTTTCAAGTTATGTGAAATTTATTGAATTCATCTACAAAAATAGATTTGTTAGAACTTGTTTTGGCTGCAGAAGTGGAAACAGAGTAATAACAAGTGACAAAATCTAACAAATTCTAAAAATTATTGGTGACAAAATTGAGTCTGTTCTTCCAATTTGCTTGTAATTATTTTATTCTGATTTTTACAATATGTATTTTTTTAGAGACGCAAGCTGTTTCCACTTAACTTACCTCTAAATCTTCTAGTGTAGCTGTATTTAATATAAGTCAGGGGGCAATTGAAAGTTTGAGAGAAAACAGAGGCCCAAATTAATGTCATACTATAGAGGAGAGCTGCAGGGACTGTTATCACATGCTTCATTTCTCTAAAACATTTAATTTAAATCTGGGAAAATATAAAAAAGCAAAGTGTTTGTTGAATGCCGGAGGCCAGAAGTGGAAAGGCAATTGAAAGTTTGAGAGAAAACAGAGGCCCAAATTAATGTCATACTATAGAGGAGAGCTGCAGGGACTGTTATCACATGCTTCATTTCTCTAAAACATTTAATTTAAATCTGGGAAAATATAAAAAAGCAAAGTGTTTGTTGAATGCCGGAGGCCAGAAGTGGAAAAAGCAAAGGTAAGCTACACAGAGAACTGAAGTTGGCAGGAAATTGCAAGATGAGATTTGGCTTGAAAAATATAAGTTTATTTACCGAGAAGGAAACTATGAAAAGATCAAAGTACCCATTCCCCTTGCACATTCTCCCAGTTGATTCTGGGTATGATTTGTGAGATTAGGGTAACCACTACTATATTAAAACTAGAGGAACTTTACATTTTCCCCTTGCTGCTTTGCCTGAAATATGGGTCACTGCCCCCAGATGCACAGTGGTACTCAGTTTATAGCTTCTGCCAATTAGATGAGCTTTTGCATGGGTGGATAACTGCATTTCCTTTGTACCCTAAGCTTCACTGATACGTTTTTTTCCATTAAGAAGATCTGTTGAAGGAGCATAAATCATAATCACTAAGAGCATTTTTACATATTCAAAACAAAGTAAAAGCTAATACAAGAGTTAAGTTACACAAATAAGCAGGTCTAATGGAGTTTCTTCCTCATTAAGTCAACTGTTAACATCATCTGGTTTGGCCTCAGAGGATAAGTGAGGAATTCATTATAAACCTCTGGGACAAAAGTCTTTTATGAAGAATTCTTCACTGATGGAGTTTATTATGCACAATGGAAAATTTGGGGAGATCTGCCACCCAGGGCCCCATCTCTGTGGCCACAGCTTCTGTTGGGCATCTTCTTTGTGACCGTAGCTCTCACTGGTCCCCAGGGACTCCTTGTCCTTCAGGCCTCATGATGGGACTAGCTCCCCTCCCTGTTAATCGCTTAAAGCCTCCTCACTCTTTTTGTGCTCTTAAACCTGTCCATACATGCATAAGACATAATCTATTAAACTCCTATATGCATGCCTCTTGTTGCCAGCAGGGACTCTGACAACCACATTCCTTGTACTATTTCCTATTGATATTTTAAAAAATTCCCGCTTACGTGTTTAGTTCAGTTGCTCAGTCGTATCCAACTCTTTGTGACCCCATGAAGTGCAATACACGAGGCCTCCCTGTCCATCACCAACTCCCAGAGTCCACCCAAACCCATGTCCATTGAGTCGGTGATGCCATCCAACCATCTCATCTTCTGTCATCCCCTTCTCCTCCTGCCCTCAATCTTTTCCAACATCAGGGTCTTTTCAAATGAGTCAGCTCTTCACATCAGGTGGCAAAAGTATCGGAATTTCCACTTCAACAACAATCCTTCCAATGAATACCCAGGACTGATCTCCTTTAGGATGGACTGGTTAGATCTCCTTGCAGTCCAAGGGACTCTCAAGAGTCTTCTCCAACACCACAGTTCAAAAGCATCAATTCTTTGGCGCTCACCTTTCTTTATAGTCCAACTCTCACATCCATACATGACCACTGGAAAAACCATAGCCTTGACTAGATGGACCTTTGTTGACAAAGTAATGTCTCTGCTTTTAAATATGCTGTCTAGGTTGGTTATAACTTTCCTTCCATTTATCTCAGCATAGTCATAATATATGAATATATGTTAAATATGATATGAATGGTGCCCCCTCTAGAGGTATTCAGTTTACAACCTGTACAACCAATCCTAGAAAACCCATGCAAAGCTTGAAGGAGGGTGGAGGTGAGGATAGGAAATAAGAAAGGAAAGTCACATTGGTAACAAATACAAGAATAGAGGAAATGGCATTGAACTCCAATATTCTTACCTGGAGAATCCCATGGACAGATGAGTCTGGTGGGCTACAGTCCACGGGGTTGCAAAGAGTTGGACACGAATGAGCACATATGCACAAGAATAGAGATTAGAAATAAATGTGATGTTATGGAAGAAAGTGAAAAAGAACTAAAGAGCCTCTTAATGAAAGTAAAAGAGGAGAGGGAAAGAGTTGACTTAAAGCTCAACATTCAGAAAAACGGCTCTCGCCGCGCGGTGCTCACCAGGCCTCGCTCGTCGCCTCCGCCGCCGCGCACCCAGCACAGCGAGCCTTAGCTCAGCCGGCGTTCGCAGTGCGCCTGCGCGCGGGGGCCGGGCCGCGCACTTGCGCGTGCCTCGCCACCACTCTGCCGCAGAGGCTGCCGGGAGATGTAGTTTTTTAACTCGTTCTCTGGAGGCTCTGGCGTTTAGCTGAGAACCAGTGGAGAGAGTCCGGAGTCCGGGAGAAGGTCCGATTGAGAAGGTTGGCAGTTAATGACCAGGGTTGGAGAGTCATGCTGGAGTGACAATAAAACGGTAGTTCTTAGGCTGAATTGCAAAGTTATGTCTTGTCTTCGAAGCTCTTCCAGGGCGGCGGGTCGATCTTCGCCCACCTCTGTCTATATCTAGCCACTGACACGGTCCACTGACACGGTTCTTAACTAGAACACGTTTATTGAATAAATAATGGAATGAACGAAAGCTGAGGGATTTTTACAAGAGTTGTAGGTCCGCGCCTCATGTCTAAGGCGTTCACGTGCAGCACGTTTGAGAAAACTTCGGGCTATAGCCTTGTTGGTTCGGTCGCGTCCCGCTTGCCTGGTAATGCACTGCGCAGTACCAGAATTCATTAAGGAATTAAACGAAGCATGAACGCTGGCTTTACTCTCAACAAATGTTCTCCAACGAAAATTTGGGGCAAATAATTGCTACTGTTAAATTTGACGGAATTCTCTCTGGGGGATTCTTTTTGAGCAGCGACCTCTAAAGAAAGACTGAAGGCAGCCAAGCAGAGGTCACAGAATATAAAGTCTCACATATAACGGTTTATCAAGTCAACCTAAAACACACATGGAGAAACAGGGTGAAAGAAATGGGATAACTCTGTAACATTAGAGCAGGAGGGAGGACCATACGATGCAGTGTTCATTTGTCCTGGATGTCCTTTCTGCCACATCAGTATTTCCCACTAAAGTGTGTTTTCTGGATGTGTTGAGTTCGATCAAGGGCCCTGGTGAAAGGGAATGTGTTCTAAGGGGGAGATTTGGCCACGGGGTTGCGAAAGAGTCAGACATGACTTAGCCACTAAACAATAACAAATGCCTCACCACAGCTGAGCTGAGGACAGATCACTTTATTCCAATCAGGAGCTAATATTAATATTATTCAGAGCTGGACTTTAGGGTCTGTGAAAACTAGTTTCTTTCCAGTTCACCCTTTCTTCTAGTTGGGGTATCCCATGAGGGTCCTGACCAATCTGAAGTATTTACTAGGGACACTCTTCCTTTTCAGGGCTTCCCTGATAGCTCAGTTGGTAAAGAATCCTCCTGCAATGCAGGAGACCCCTGTTTGATTCCTGGGGCAGGAAGATCTGCTGGAGAAGGGATAGACTACCCACTCCAGTATTCATGGGCTTCCCTGGTGGCTCCACTGGTAAAGAATGTGCGTGCAATGTGGGAGACCTTAGTTCAATCCCTGGGTTGGGAAGATCCCCTGGAGAACAGAAAGGCTACCCACTCCAGTATTCTGGCCTGGAGAACTGCAGGGTCACAAAGAGTCAAATGTGACTTTCACTTCACTCTTCCTTTTGATTCAGGCTCTTCAACCCCATGAGACAGCCAAAAACTCTACACAGTGTATCAGCCACTGCTTTCAGAATTAGCAATAACTTCAGGTGGAACTGCTACTGCTAAGTCACTTCAGTCATGTCCGACTCTGTGTGACCCCATAGACGGCAGCCCACCAGGCTCCCCCATCCCTGGGATTCTCCAGGCAAGAACGCTCACTTCTAATGGGTTCCCTTTCCTTTCTTCCAGATCTTGGACCCACAAGTTCTCACTGCTGTGGCAAGCTCCTCAGTGCTTTAATGTTTATTATATTTTGCCCAGCTGTAATCAGTGGTGGGAAGACTTGTTCAAGATAATAGTACTCCATTGCTGAAGCAGAATTCCTATAAATATGTTACTTTTACAAAAATGTTCTTGTACCATACATAGTGTTTTGTTAGCTAATGTCACTCTGACTAAATCGTTTTGTATTTAAAAAATGTTTGTTTACATTATAAAACAAGGGTTTTGCTATTACAAACAATGCTGTTATGAATGTTCTTGTATGTCTCTTCATGGGTACAGGGAAAATGCTAGAGCCTAAGACACTGCATCTTAAACTTTACTAGATGTGGTAGGCAGAATTCTAAGATGGCCCCCATGGTCTTTGCCCCTTGCTTTTGCCCTGCCCTTCGAGTGTGGGCAGGACCTATGACTTACTTCTGGCCAATAGAATATGGTAAAAATGATTACATTGCATTATATATCTCTATCTTAGCTGACTGGAGCTAGACACACTGCTACTGGCCTTTGAAGAAGCAAGCTTTCATGTTGAGAACTGCCTATGGAGAGGGCCTGGTGGCAGGGAAGTGTAGATGGTTTCTAGAACCTGGGTGCAACCAGTCAGAAGCCACAACATTACAACCACAAGGAAATGAATTCTGCCAACAATCTGAGAGAGCTTAGAAGTGTATTCTTTCCCAATCAAGCCTCCAGAGGAGAAGACAACCTAACACCCTGATTGCAACTTTGTGAAACCTTGAATAGAGGAAACAGTTCAAGTGTGCCTGTAACCCTAGCTCACAGAAACTGTTAGATAATAAATGTGTTTTAAGACACTGCATTTCTGGTGATTGTTCCACAGCAATGGAAAACTAATATACTAGATATTGTCCAATTACTTCACAAGTGGTTATGCCTACGTCTACTCCATAAGCAGTGTGGAGTAAAATTCTCTTTTCTGCACATGACTAATTAAGGAAATAATTTGTGAGAAGAATATAATTTTTCATAACAATATTTTTGCTTCTGTCTGGTTTGGCAACTTATTTTAACTTTTTTTTTAGAAACTCTTGCATATTCAAGTTTTATAAGCTATATTATAGCTCCAAAATCACTGCAGATGGTGATTACAGCCATCAAATTAAAAGACACTTACTCCTTGGAAGGAAAGTTATGACCAACCTAGATAGCATATTAAAAAGCAGAGACATTACTTTGCCAACAAAGGTCCATCTAGTCAAGGCTATGGTTTTTCCAGTGGTCATGTATGGATGTGAGAGTTGGACTATAAAGAAAGCTGAGTGCCAAAGAATTGATGCTTTTGAACTGTGGTCTTGGAGAAGACTCTTGAGAGTCTCTTGGATTACAAGGAGATCCAACCAGTCCATTCTAAAGGAGATCAGTCCTGGGTGTTCATTGGAAGGAGTGATGTTGAAGCTGAAACTCCAATACTTTGGCCACCTGATATGAAGAGCTGACTCATTGGAAAAGACCCTGATGCTGGTAAAGATTGAGGACAGGAGGAGAAGGGGACAACAGAGGATGAGATGGTTGGATGGCATCACCGACTCAATGGACATGGGTTTGGTGTACTCCAGGAGTTGGTGATGGAGAGGGAGGCCTGGTGTGCTGCAGTTCATGGAGTTGCAAAGAGTCAGACATGACTGAGAGACTGAACTGAACTGAATATTATATTCTTAAGATACATAAATGAAAGAATTTTGTAAAGGAGAATATAAATACAATGGAACTATTTAAAAAGATATTCTATCTCAGAATGGTAGAAATAAATGAAGCAGAGAGGAAAAAAGAATTAAAAGAAATGAAGGCAACCTCAGGGACCTCTAGGACAATGTGAAATGCCCCAACATTCGAATCATAGGAGTCCCAGAAGAAGACAAAAAAGAAAGGCCATGAGAAAATACTCGAGGAGATAACAGTCGAAAACTTCCCTAAAATGGGGAAGGAAATAGTCACACAAGACCAAGAAACCCAGAGAGTCCTGAACAGGATAAACCCAAGGCAAAACACCCCAAGACACAAATTAATCAAATTAACAAACATCAAACACGAAGAACAAATATTAAAAGCAGCAAGGGAAAAACAACAAATAACACACAAGGGGATTCCCATAAGGATAAGAGCTGATCTTTTAATAGAAACTCTTCAGGCCAGGAGGGAATGGCAGGACATACTTAAAGTGAAGAAAGTGAAAAACCTACAACCCAGATTAAAGGATCTCATTCAAATATGAAGGAGAAATCAAAAGCTTTACAGACAAGCAAAAGCTGAGAGAATTCAGCACCACCAAACCAGCTCTTCAACAAATCTCTAGACAGGAAACACAGAAAGGGGATATAAACACGCACCCAAAACAACAAAGTAAATGGCAACGGGACCAAACTTATCAATAATTACCTTAAATGTAAATGGGTTGAATGCCCCAACCAAAAGACAAAGACTGGCTGAATGGATACAAAAACAAGACCCCTATATATGCTGTCTACAAGAGACCCACCTCAAAACAAGGGACACATACAGACTGAAAGTGAAGGGCTAGAAAAAGATATTTCACACAAATGGAGACCAAAATAAAGCAGAAGTAGCAATACTCATATCAGATAAAATAGACTTTGAAATAAAGGCTGTGAAAAGAGACAAAGAAGGACAATACATAATGATCAAAGGATCATTCCAAGAAGAAGATATAACAATTATAAATATATATGCACCCAACATAGGAGCACTGCAATATGTAAGGCAAATGCCAACAAGTATGAAAGGGGAAATTAACAATAACACAATAATAGTCCCTGGAGAAGGAAATGGCAACCCACTCCAGTACACTTGCCTGGAGAATCCCATGGGTGGAGGAGCCTGGTGAGCTACAGTCCATGGGGTTGGAAAGAGTTGGACACGAACTAAGCGACTGAACTGAACTGAACCGAACTGACAATAATAGTGGGAGACTTTAATACCCCACTCACACCTAAGGATAAATCAACCAAACAGAAAATTAACAAGGAAACACAAACTTTATATGACACAATGGATCAGCTAGACCTAATTGATATCTATAGGACATTTCACCCCAAAACAATTTCACCTTTTTCTCAAGTGCACACGGAACCTTCTCCAGGATAGATCACATCCTGGGCCATAAATCTAGCCTTGGTAAATTCAAAAAAATTGAAATCATTCCAATCATCTTTTCTGACCACAATTCGGTAAGATTAGATCTCAATTACAGGAAAAAAAACTATTAAAAATTCCAACATATGGAGGCTAAACAACACACTTATGAATAACCAACAAATTGTAGAAGAAATCAAACAAGAAATCAAACTATGCATAGAAATGAATGAAAATGAAAACACAGTGCAAAACCTATGGGACACTGTAAAAGCAGTGCTAAGGGGAAGGTTCATAGCAATACAGGCTTACCTCCAGAAACAGGAAAAAAGTCAAATAAATAATCTAACTCTACACCTAAAGCAACTAGAAAAGGAAGAAATGAAGAACCCCAGGGTGTAGAAGAAAAGAAGTCTTAAAAATTAGGGCAGAAATAAATGCAGAAGAAACAAAAGAGACCATAGCAAAAATCAACACAGCTAAAAGCTGGTTCTTTGAGAAGATAAATAAAATTGACAAGCCGTTAGCCAGACTCATCAAGAAACAAAGGGAGAAGGATCAAATCAACAAAATTAGAAATGAAATTCGAGAAGTCGCACCAGACAACACAGAAATACAAAGGATCATAAGAGACTACTATCAGCAACTATATGCCAATAAAATGGACAATTTGGAAGAAATGGACAAATTCTTAGAAAAGTATAACTTTCCAAAACTGAACCAGGAAGAAATAGAAGATCTTAATAGACCTATCACAAGCATGGAAATTGAAACTGTAATCAGAAATCTTCCAGCAAACAAAAGCCCATGACCAGACGGCTTCACAGCTGAATTCTACCAAAAATTTAAAGAAGAGCTAACACCTATCTTACTCAAACTGTTCCAAAAAATTGCAGAAGGTAAACTTCCAAACTCATTCTATGAGGCCACCATCACCTAATATTAAAACTTGACAAAGATGCCACAAAAAAAGAAAACTACAGGCCAATATCACTGATGAACATAGATGCAAAAATCCTCAACAAAATTCTAGCAATCAGAATCCAACAACACATTAAAAAGATCATACACCATGACCAAGTGGGCTTTATCCCAGGAATGCGAGGATTCTTTAATATCCGCAAATCAATCAATGTAATATACCACATTAACAAATTGAAAGATAAAAACCATATGATTATCTTAATAGATGCAGAGAAAGCCTTTGACAAAATTCAACATCCATTTATGATAAAAACTCTCAAGAAATCAGTAATAGAAGGAACATACCTCAACATAATAAAAGCTATCTATGACAAACCTACAGCAAACATTATCCTCAATGGTGAAAAATTGAAAGCATTTCCCCTAAAGTCAGGAACAAAGGCAAGGGTGCCCACTCTTACCACTACTATTCAACATAGTTGTGGAAGTTTTAGCCACAGCAATCAGAGCAGAAAAAGAAGTAAAAGGAATCCAAATTGGAAAAGAAGTAAAACTCTCACTGTTTCCAGATGATATGATCCTCTACATAGAAAACCCTAAAGACTCTTAACAGAAAATTACTAGAGCTAATCAATGAATATAGTAAAGTTGCAGGATATAAAATCAACACAGAGAAATCCCTTGCATATACACTAACAATAAGAAAACAGAAAGAAAAATTAAGGAAACAATTCCATTCACCATTGCAACAAAAAGAATAAAATACCTAGGAATATATCTACCTAAAGAAACAAAAGACCTTTATATAGAAAACTATAAAACACTGCTGAAAAAATCAAAGAGGACACAAATAGATGGAGAAATATACCATGTTCATGGGTTGGAAGAATGAATACAGTAAAAATATGTATACTACCAAAACAATCTATAGATTCAGTGAAATCCCTATCAAGCTACCAATGGTATTATTCACAGAACTAGAACAAATAATTTCACAATTTGTATGGAAATACAAAAAACCTCGAATAGCCAAAGCAATCTTGAGAAAGAAGAATGGAATAAGAGGAAACAACCTGCTTGACATCAGGCTATACTACAAAGCCACAGTCATCAAGACAGTGCCAGTATGGTACTGGCACAAAGACAGAAATACAGATCAATGGCAAAATAGAAAGCCCAGAGATAAATCCACATTCCTATGGACACCTTATTTCTGACAAAGGAGGCAAGAATATACAATGGAGAAAAGACAATCTCTTCAAACAAGTGGTGCTGGGAAAACTGGACAACCACTTGTAAAAGAAACTAGAATACTTTCTAACACCATACACAAAAATAAACTCAAAATGGATTAAAGATCTAAATGGAAGACCAGAAACTATAAAACTCCTAGAGGAAAACATAGGCAAAACACTCTCCGACATAAATCACAGCAGGATCCTCTATGACCCACCTCCCAGAATAATGGAAATAAAAGCAAAAATAAACAAATGGGACATAATTAAAATTAAAAGCTTTTGCAAAATGAAAGAAACTATAAGCAAAGTGAAAAGACAGCCTTCAGAATGGGAGAAAATAACAGCAAATGAAGCAACTGACAGAGAATTAATCTCAAAAATATACAAGCAGCTCCTGCAGCTCAATTCCAGAAAAATAAACAACCCAATCAAAAAATGGGCCAAAGAACTAAACAGACATTTCTCCAAAGAAGACATTCAGATGGCTAACAAACACATGAAAAGATGCTCAACATCACTCATTATCAGAGAAATGCAAATCAAAACCACAATGAGGTACTCTTACTCTAGTCAGAATGGCTGCTATCCAAAAGTCTACAAGCAATAAATGCTGGAGAGGGTGTGGAGAAAAGGGAACCCTCTTACACTGTTGGTGGGAATGCAAACTGGTACAGCCACTATGGAGAACGATGTGGAGATTCCTTAAAAAACTGGAAACAGAACTGCCATATGACCCAGCAATCCCACTGCTGGGCATACACACCGAGGAAACCAGAACTGAAAGAGACACGTGTAGTTTATCACAGCACTGTTTATAATAGCCAGGACATGGAAGTAACCTAGATGTCCATCAGCAGACGAATGGATAAGAAAGCTGTGGTACATATACACAATGGAATATTACTCAGCCATTAAAAAGAATACATTTGAAACCATTCTAATGAGGTGGATGAAACTGGAGCCTATTATACAGAGTGAAGTAAGCCAGAAAGAAAAACACCAATATAGTATACTAATGCATATATATGTAATTTAGAAAGATGGTAACGATAACCCTATATGCAAGACAGCAAAAGAGACAGATATATAGAACAGTCTTTTGAACTCTGTGGGAGAAGGCGAGGGTGGGATGATCTGAGAGGATAGCATTGAAACATGTATATTATCATATATGAAACAGATCGCCAGTCCAGGTCTGATGCATGAGACAGGGTGCTCAGGGCTGGTACACTGGGATGACCCAGAGGGATGGGATGGGGAGGGAGGTGGGAGGGGGGTTCAGGATGGGGAGATTCATATCAATGTATGGCAAAAACCACTACAATATTGTAAAGTAATTAGCCTCCAACTAAAGTAAATAAATTTTAAAAAATTCTCATTTAAAAAAAATGATATATTTTTGTCCCGTGATACAATGGGATATTTTTATACTTTCTTGTTTCCTTTTTCATCAGTATTTCTCTGAACTGCCTGAAACTTTATGGTATCTATTCTTTTACATAATGGTAAAACTGAATATAGCCAAACAAAATTACTTTTGACTTGGCAGCTCTGTTCCTCTGCCTGCATAGTACTAATTCTTGCTATTATTGGTACAAATGAGTGTTTAAGCAAAGAAGAGTTAGGATTTTAATTATTAGAGCAGCAGGTTTTTAAAATTTTAGGAATTTATTTCCAGTTCTCCCAAATGTCCACCAATTTTGATACAGACTTACTTTGGTAAATCAACTGTTTGTCAGTCAGGTCCTTTGCATCTGTAAGTTCAGTTCAGTTCAGTCGCTCAGTTGTGTCTGACTCTGCAACCCCATGGACTGCAGCACGCCAGGCTTCCCTGTTCATCACCAACTCCCAGAGCTTACTCAAGTTCATGTCCATAGAGTTGGTGATGCCATCCAACCATCTCATTCTCTGTCATCCCCTTCTCCTCCTTCCTCCAATCTTTCCCAGCATTAGGGTCTTTTCCAGTGAGTCGGTTCTTCGCATCAGGTGGCCAAAGTGCTGGAGTTTCAGCTTTAGACTGATTTCCTTTGGGATGGACTGATTGGATCTCCTTGCAGTCCAAGGGACTCTCAAGTCTTCTCCAACACCACAGTTCAAAAGCATCAATTCTTTGGTGCTCAGCTTTCTTTATAGTCCAACTCTCACATCCATACATGTAAATTAACCATCTCCATATCTAAAATGCCCATTGTTTTTAAAACACTCTGAAGCACATTGTATGTCATCAAAAGTTAGATCTCTCTTCCCCAGGGAAAATGGTTTTAAAGTGTAGAAGTAATTTGAACTTGTGAAGCTGAAGTTAGATTCCAAATGAATTTACAGTTTTAGTGAAGAAATTCAGAAAATTCTGTTTAATTTGGTTGATGTTTTCTTTTTTAAAAAAAATCTATTTTTGGCTGATTTTCTGTAGCTGTGGCAGGGCGCAGGCTACTCTCTAGTTGTGGTGCATGGCTTCTCATTGCAGCGGCTTCTCTTGTTGCAGAGCATGGGCTCTGTGACGCACTAGCTTGAGCAGTTGTCTCACGGGGCTCTAGAGCCCAGGCTCAGTAGTTGTGGCACATAGGCTCAGTTGCTGCACAGCACGTGGGATCTTCCCGAATCAGGGATTGAATCAGCGTCTTCTGCATTGGCAGGCGGATTCTTAACCACTGAGCTACCTGGAAGCCCTGCTTTTTCCTGAGGACCTTTTTTTTTTTTAAGTCTGCTGCTGCTGCTAAGTCGCTTCAGTCATGACCGACTGTGCGACCCCATAGACAGCAGCCCACCAGGCTCCGTTATCCCTGGGATTCTCCAGGCAAAAATACCGGAGTGGGTTTTTTAAGTCTGAAACTGTCTTATTTCCAACAAATTGGTTTCTTACTTTTTGAAGTTTTGTCACAACATGCATATAATATTGAATAATTCAGGTTCAGTTGGTTCATCCTTTTCTAGACTCCTTTGGGCCTCTTCAAGGATTATTAGACAGTTTTGGAGAACCGGCATGTTAATTTGTTTCACTGTAATTCTTCTCTCTTTATCATATAAATTTACATATTTTGGGGGTAGTCAATACATATACAACCCACTCCAGTGTTCTTGCTTGGAGAATCCCAGGGACGGCGGAGCCTGATGGGCTGCCGTCTATGGGGTTGCACAGAGTCGGACACGACTGAAGCGACTTAGCAGCAGCAGCAATACATATACATTTGATATATGTATTCAGAATACACATATTCTTAAGTTTCCATATTGGCACAGGTCTGTTTTGGAGCTTTCTATCCTATTCACTTGGTCTCTTTGTCTATCCCTACACCAATAACACGTCTTAATAACTGTAGTAGTATAATAAGTCATAGTACATTACAGGTCAAGTCACCTCCACTTTGTGTTTCTTTGTTAAAATTGCCTTGGATCTTCTTGGACCTTTTTGTTTAATATTTTTTATAATTACTCCATCAGCTCCTATGAAGAAAACCTCTTACGGTTTTGATTGAAATTATATTGAATTGATAAGATTAAGCTTTTGGAGAATAGACATCTCTATTACATTGAGGCTTCCTCTTAATGAGATATAGTATATCTCTCCATTATTTAGGTCATCTTTGATTCCTTTCAATGATGTTTTGTCATTTTTTTCATGAAATGTTTACATATCTTTTGTAAATTTAATTCTAGTTGTATTATTTTTTCTGTTGCTATTAGTTTAAAAAAAGCCTTTACATTTACTGTTTCTCATGCATATAAATGAAATTGATTTCTATAAATTCCCATTTAGAATTTTGCAGGATGATTTCATTAATTCTAGTAATTTGTCTCCAGATTTTCTTGGACTTTCTATAGACAATCATATTTCCAGTGGTTTAATGACATTTTTGTTTCTCCATTTTTAGTCTTTTGGTTTGTTCTTTACTGTGCTTGACAGGAGCTCTAATACACTGCTGAAGATAAAGGGTGATAAGAAGCAGCATTGTCTCATTCCTGATTTTGTAGGGAATCACTCTAATGTTTTACTATGAAATATGATGCTTGCTCTAGGTTTTTGGTAGATATCCTTTTATAAATTCTTTATCAGATGATTTCTCTATATATATTTAAATGAACATACCCTTTAATATAGTTATATAGTGAGTTACATCAGTAGATATTCTAAAGTTAACCTATATTTGCATTTCTGAAATAAACCCAACTCGACCATGATTTATTTATACAGAACTAAATTACATTTCTTAATATTTTGATTATAATTTGTGAATCTATTTATGTAAATGCGTATCTGTACTTTTCCTGTCTTGTGCTGTTGTCTATTTTTTGGTATCATGGTTAAACTATGATTATTTTTTTTTGCCTCTTTCCAATTTGCCCTTTTTTGGATTTTTTTAACTACTTTACTTTTTGTCTGCTATTTAGAAGTTAGGTACTTTACTTCCTTCAGTGGCTGTCCTTAAACTTTAATCTACATAACTTAATAATACTAATCTCTTGAATAACACCAGAACTTTAAATCCCTTTTAATTACTTAACTGTATTCATTACTTCACCATTTTACTTTTTTATATCATTCTTTTTATTCTGTGTTTTATTTCAGTCTTATTTAATCTCCAAATTATTAGTTGTTTGTAGACAATGATTGTTTACCATTTATATATTTATTATTTTTTGTTTATCCTGCCTTCTTGCAGCCTAGATTTTTGTGTTTTCTACCTCCTCCCTGAATTATATCCTTTAAATATTAAATTCCTTAATGAAAGTTTATCTACTGTTGGTAAATTCCATTCTTGGTGATCTGAGAGTGTCTTTATTCAAAAATTATGGCAAAATAGAAGTTTGGCTAATTATGGAATTCTAGGTTAATAGTTCCGGGGAAGGCAGTGGCACCCCACCCCAGTACTCTTGCCTGGAAAATCCAGTGGATGGAGTAGCCTGTTGGGCTGCAGTCCATGGGGTCGCTAACAGTCGGACAGACTGAGCGACTTCACTTTCACTTTTCTCTTTCATGCACTGGAGAAGGAAATGGCAACCCACTCCAGTGTTCTTGCCTGGAGAATCCCAGGGACAGGGTAGCCTGGTGGGCTGCCGTCTATGGGGTCACACAGAGTCGGACACGACTGAAGTGACTCAGCAGCAGCAGCAGGTTAATAGTTCATTTTTCTCAGCCCTTTGAAAATATTACACTAATGCCTTCAGGCTTCAGATTAGTTTTCTATTACTGCCATAACAAATTAGCACAACTTTAGGGATTTAAAAGAGCACAACTATACTGCTTCATAGTGCTGTAGGTCAGAAGTCATGTGTAGGACTCACTGGACTAAAATCAAATGTTAGCAGGCTTCACTCCTTTCTGGAAGCTTTTGAGTCCATTTCCTTGTTCACTCCAGGTATTGACAGAAGTCAGTTCCATGCAGTTAAAGGATTAAGATCTCAGTTTCCTTGCTGGTTGTCAGTTAAAGGCCACCCTTAGCTCCTAGAAGCTTCTCACTGGTCCCTGCACATAGTCCCCTACAACTCAGAAGAAGCACAGGGCATCAGACTCTTCTGCTGCCATCCCTTAGGTGATTAGATTAGGCCCACCTGGGTAATCCTGGTAACTTTTCCCATCTGAAGGGTAACTTTAATCCCATCTGTAAAATGACTTCTGCCATGTAAGGTAACAAATTCACAGATTCAGGAGGTTAAAGTATGGACATGTTTGCAAGGGCAGAGGGAGGACATTACACTAACTACAACAAGGAATATGTTGTCAGTCTAATTGTCGTTCGCTTGTAGGTGACTTGAACGACTGTCCTCTCTGCCTGCTTTTAAGTTCACCTTTGTTGGCCTACAGTTTCAATATGTTTCTTGGTATGAATTTGATTTTTTTCCTTATCCTTGTGAACACAGCCTGTTCTCCATCATGTTTTGAAATCTGTTAAACATAAGCTAGATCTTTCAGATGAGTCCTCTCACCCTTGGCTCTGTATCACAGCCTCATGCACAGACCTGTGAACATATCAGCCCTCATGTCTAAGCTCCATTCCTGAAAACAGTCACCCCATGACCATTCTTGATGTAGGCTGTGGAACAGTCCACCCTTGGAAGGAAATACCTGAGGAAGAGGCCCAATCAGGCCCTGGAAACAGACTGGTAAATATTTAGCCAGGAAATGAGAATTTCCAGGTACCTAGTAGGTGGCTTAGAAGTGAGGTGTGCAGGTCACAAATGGATACATTCTCTTGACTCCATGCATTCCTCACCTTGTGGAGATAGGCATGGCCAGATGGAGGTCAGAGTGAAATCCTCTCAAACTGAAGTCCATGGTGGGATGCCTCTTGCCCCAAATTCAAGGGCAGTACCATATGAGATGGTAGATATGCTTCTTTCAAGATAAAGAATGCTGGCTAACGTAAGATGAGGAAGAAGAAGTATTCTAGATAAGAGGTTGAGGATAGGAGGGTCAGGAAGGTCTGAAAGTGTAGAGAAATATTGATCTCAGAATAAGAAAGAGACACCTGCTGAGATTAGCTGGCTACTACATGGCAGAAATCTGAAGTCAAGTATGAGCGCAGTCAGTTGCTGCTGCTGCTAAGTCACTTCAGTCGTGTCCGACTCTGTGTGACCCCATAGACGGCAGCCCACCAGGCTCCCCCATCCCTGGGATTCTCCAGGCAAGAATACTGGAGTGGGTTGCCATTTCCTTCTCCAATGCATGAAAGAGAAAAGTGAAAGTGAAGTCGCTCAGTCTGTCCGACTGTTAGCGACCCCATGGACTGCAGCCCACCAGGCTACTCCGTCCATTGGATTTTCCAGGCAAGAGTACTGGGGTGGGGTGCCATTGCCTTCCCCGGAGCGCAGTCAGTAGATTCAGGCTTTTCAAGAACTGCACAAGATACTCTTCCAACTCTGCTCCCAATGTGCTCAATCCTTAATTTACCTAACTTAAAAATTCTTCAGGTCTCAACTTGAGTTTCATTTTCTTAAAAAAGGACTTCCTCCCAACCCCAGATTCACGTATCCCTCTCCTCCCCAAAATTTTCCAAAGAATTTGTATTTCCTCTTTGTTTACCAAGTCACACTTGTTAAGCTGTCCATAGCTGCCTTTCTGATTATTTAGGTTGGAAGCTTTAGGAAGACATTTGTCTTGTCTAGCATCATATTCCCAGCACCTGGAAAGTGACTGAAACACATCTAGTGGCCAAGATATATTGGATGAATTAATAATTTTGCCTCATGGTGCTTGAGTGGCATTGGCTGAAAAAGCTTTACTGATCCAGAAAGGGGATCAGTAGAATATCAGCCTTCTGGTATCCTTCTACTCCAAATAATTTCATTTTACACATAATTTTCAGAGCCAGTTACTTTGATAAAGGTGTTTATTTTGATATCCAAAGCACTTTGTAAGATTTTCTGGAAAATATGAAATCATCTTGCTGTCTTAATATGTTATACTATTATCATTTTACAAAATAAAAGGATCTGGATTATATACTGGAAAATTTCTTCATTACATATAAAGCATATTTGCTGTTACCTATGGTAAAGAAGATGAAAAGACAACTTGAAGGAGAGGGAAGTCCTGGAAGTGTTTTAGTTGGTCTCTATCCACCCCAACCCCAAGAGACAGAGACAAAGATGAAGGCACTAAGATGCTGGTTTCTAGCTGATCCTTCAATCACCCAGTCAGTCCATAAAGACAACCCATTTGACATATTCAAACCATTCTTTGAGTCACCGATGGTTATTATTTGATTAGTTCCTCCAAAGCAAGGTCACGTTTGTTGTTAAAATAATGTAGAGGTTAATCAACAGAGCTGCCACTTGAGAATATACTGTAAGACTGCTGTGGAGTGAGCATCATTTGTCCTGAGTAACCCTGTACATGATCCTGGATGCAAGTCCACAAATACTGGGGCACAGCCTGTGTGTTACTAAAAATGACAAAGGTTTCAGGGCTGGAAACATTGTCAACCACACTGTCATAGCTATCCATGGCTCCAGGATGCAACGGTGGGGGAACAATATTTAACTCATTTCCCTGGCAGAAGAAGCCTGTGAGTACTTCAGCTTCAAACACACAGATCAGCTTTTCTGTGGCAGATGTTTTCTTGATCCTGTGTGCTATGTTTTTGAGGTTCTTGGTGAAGTATATTCCAGCTCCATATTTTTGGTCTGATAAGAGAAAAAATATTTAAAGATTATTATGATCTGACAAACTGTATTGCCTATTTGGGTACTAATATGTATTCACTCCCTAGTCCTCCAAATACTCACCAGTTCCTGATCTCAAGTCCCTGTGTCTGAAGCAGAGACACCCAAAGTTGTTCAGTGGTGGCAAATTATCACTAACAGGGCTTCCCCGCTGGCTCACTGGTAAAGAATCCTCCCGCCAATGCAGGAGACATGGGTTTGATCCCTGGTCAGGGAAGATCCCCACATGCCACAGAGCAACTAAGCCTGTGTGTCACAACTACTGAGCCTATGCTCTGGAGCTGGGAGCTGCAAATACTGAAGCCCACACGCCCTAGAGCCCGTACTCCTGAGAAGCCACCGCGATGGGAAGCCTGCGCACTGCAACTAGAGACTAACCCCTGCTTGCTGCAACTAGAGAAAAGCCTGTGCAGCAACAAAGACCCAGGGCAGCTTTCCTGGTGTCCCTGAAATCATGCCATGTAATCTGGCCCTTGAGACACACCCACAGTGAGGAACAGAAACGTCTCCAGATCTGCAGCTTGCAGTCACTTTACTGCGTATGAGCAAGTGTCCTAGAGCTTGGATACAATGCCAGGGGCTAAAACCCTGCCTGTCTGTTAGAGAAGATGGCTGAATATTAGAGAAAGAAAAGGTGTCAGGTTTACTGGGCCTCAGACACAGTCAGAGCCTGACCCCATCACATCCCAACCCTACAGCTTGACTTCAGACCAAGCCCTGAGGCAGTTACTGAATGAACTGGTGCTGAAGCCAAAGCTCCAATACTTTGGCTTTCGAATGTGAAGAGCCAACTCATTGGAAAAGATTGGTTAGATAGCATCACTGACTCAGTGGACATGAATTTGAGCAAACCCTGGAGATAGTGGGGGACAGGGAAGCCTGGCATGCTGCAGTCCACGGGGTTGCAGAGTCGGACATGACTGAGCGACTGAACAACAAGGGTGGTTTTTCTAGCAGAGGACACTTCTTTCAGGCACCTGAAGTTAAGCATTCTCACCAGACACATAGGCACAAGTCACATGATGAGTATTATCTCCCCACTGAATCTACTGTCTGATTTGCCTCAAGGTAGTGGCTGTTAAGCTAAAGGCTAGGGAGATGAGCAGAGCACAGAGGCCAGTAGGTAAAAGACTGGAATCTTGAGGCTTAAAGACTAGCTGGAGACAGGATCTTTGGCTGGGTTAAGAAGACACAAACTTGGCCCGAAACAAACAGGCCTCATGCTGCTTAGTTTTTAAAGGAGCTGTATGGCTGAAAAAAACACCTACAAGTCCACCTATCAGTAGCCTGGGAGCATTCTAGACCCCTGGGGCAAGCCCTGGTAAGCAGTGCACCTAGAAGTGACCAGGACTTCCCTGGTAGCTCAGACGGTAAAGCGTCTGTCTACAATGCGGGAGACCTGGGTTTGATCCCTGGGTCAGGAAGATCCCCTGGAGAAGGCAATGGCACCCCACTCCAGGACTATTGCCTGGAAAATCCCTTGGACAGAGGAGCCTGGTAGGCTATAGTCCATGGGGTTGCAAAGAGTCGGACACGACTGAGCGCCTTCACTTCACTAGAAGTGACCAAAGGCAGCAATACAAAATGAAGATCTCCCCAGAGTGCAAACAAGGGTCTTCCTTCATTCCCCGAATAGGGTTCTCACTATTCCAGTTCAGCAGTGTGTGATTAGTGGTGCAGACCAGTGACGTGTGTGTTTTCTTCTCCCCTTTTGAAATGGGGAGTTTTTATTGCACTTTTCCTGCTCGCTCTCACATCATTATACAATGAGTATATTAGGACAATTGCTTTGCCTCTAACCTTTAAGGGAAGACTGCCTGAACTTGAGACTGATGAAACAAGATGAGTGTCTGGGACTGTCTTCCTTGGGAGAATGGTGTGTGTCTTAGCTGTTTGGAGAAGAAATATATACAGATATCGGGTAGGCAATTAGCAATACCTGTCACAGAACTGAAAAGAAGGCACTTGCTGGATTTGGAAAATAGGAGGACCTTGATGTTTTTAGAGTAGTTTAAGTTAAAATAGAAGGGGCAGTGGTGGAGTGCAGAAAAGCCAGTTACAATGGGTTTAGGAGCAAATGGGAGTCATGAATTTTTAAGACTTTGCTAATGAAAGGACCATACTGATTATCACTTTCCTGGTTATACTCAAAAACTTCTTGGTGGGGATTCATTTATTAGTTTGTGTTCCCAGGTGAAAAACTGTTCATGTTCAATTTTTACCCTAGGTATTGCTTATGTTTTCTCTGGGGCAAGGAGAAGATGATTCCCAGACTCTTTGCTTTCCAGAAATCAAGACTTGGAGTAGGCTCTACAACAAGGATCATGCTACATATTTGAAAGGTAAAGATCAAGAGCTACCTCTTTAATAGACCAGGCAAAATCAAGCTGCATTGCGAGGTACCCTCTGTGATGGCTACAAAAACTTCTTACCTTCATCTGGAGAGATTTAAAGTGGAAAATACAGGTAAAATATGCAATACTTTTGTATTACTGAAACACAGAAGATATTATACACAGGACTCCCATAACTGGGAAGGAACTTAAAATATTCATTTCACCTGCCAGATGATGCCTAATTCATTCGCTAGCAGCTACAGGAAATGAAAAGGATGGAAGAGAAAAGACTAACTTTATTAAATTCAGGAAAATGTTCTTTTAATTAAGGAGGAAGATGGTTTGGTAGTGTTGATAATTTTTTTGTCAAGATAAGAGAAGAAGAAAAAAAGCTCCAGGGTGCTTACTGTAGAGAGGCCACAAACACAGAAAGGGGAAAAACAGTGAACTGTAGTTCTTTCTGCAAACACTTTCATCAAAATAAAAGCCACCAGAGACAAAATACATAAAAGGTAAATTTTAAATATTACCCTTTCCAAATGACTTTACCACTAAATCCCTGTGTAAATGACGCCCTCACTGAAGCAACAAATGCTATTATTGGTGAGTCACCTGCTGATGTCTGCTCACCAACTCCCACATACAGTAACCCAACTATGAGGGGCTGACACCTACCACAGGGCACGGAGTACACTCGGTGAAAGCCGACTCTGCATACCATTTTGCAGAACTGATGTGGGACTTGCTGAAACAACCTGTAGCTCACATGTTTTCCAGGGGTTCCCCTTTCCATCATTTTCTTCCTTTCTTGGAAGGCAGCCATGAGAAGCACATTGTCTATCTTCTCTACCTACAGCACAAAGAAATGAAAAACTGAAAAAGATGCTGGAGAAATGCTACTTAAATTGCCTGATACTCTGCTTCAAAAAGAAAAGCATTTATGTGTTTATTACTTTGCATGTGATTTACTTTTCATATAAACTTTCAGAAGAGTCTCTCCTGACTACAACTTTCTCCTATTTTGACTTCTATCTCTTCAAAATTCCCTATCCCTTCTTTAATAAAAATTCACTGAGCCGTCGCTATGTGGCAGGAACTAGTAATGAAGTGGACAAGTGCAGACACAGTCTTTGCTCTCCTAAAGCTTATAGTTTAGTGAGAGATAAAAATAGGTAAACAATTACAATACAGTGTGATAAGTGCTTCTTTTATCATATATATTTTATGTGATATATATACACATATATATTTTATGTAATAAAACATTTTGTTTCAAGATAGGCAGATAGTTTTTCTCTGAGTCTTGAACTATGCTTCTATACATCCTAACATCATTTCTACCACTTGATTCCAACAATACCCCCTCATCCTTACCCATCCCTGCCCTCCTTTCAGACGAACTCCTAGGATTGCAGGACAATGAGCAACTAGCTTAGTCATCAGTGGGCAAGTTTTTCTTCTGGCTGTGGAACCAAATGATAGCAAGATGAGTCAAATTCTTCCCTTAATTAAGTATACCTTTATAACTCGCAAACCACAGTCTTCAAACTGTTTTTTTTTATCCTGAATTTCTGGAGCTGAAAGCGTTAGCCATTTCAGAAATGTATTTTCCTTCATTTGATTCTGGTTTTCTGGTTGCTGATCAGTGTGCTGCCCTAAAAATAAATAACAGAAAACTTTGTCTCAGTGATCTATGAGAGGAAAAGTTTTGTAAAGAGATTAAATGAGGGAATTTCCTGATTGTTCAGTGGTTAGGACTCGGTGTATCCACTGCCAGGGCCCAGGTTCAGCTTCTGGTTGAGAAACTAAGATTCCAAAAGCAGCACAGCCCAGCCAAATAAATAAATAAGCAGAAATTAAATGAAATAAATTATAAAAATTTGGAGAAGATTAGCAGTTTAATTTGTATGCCTCATGTATTTACAGCATGCAATGACAGCTATAATCCCATGAGAAATCATCGGATAAAATGGGGGGTGGGTAATAAATGTGTCCTCAGATTGACTTAGATTATGAAGTTGAGGGGATAAGAGGAAAAAGAGCATTAATATATATTTTCCCTATCAATACCATAATGATGATGTATAGTTGTTTTGTTAATAGGAAATGTTTATATTTCTAGCCAGGATGCCAATCAACAAAAAGAGAAAAACATAAGAAAATATTAAGGAGTGATGAAAAACAATAAGACATTTATGTAACACTTCAAAGTTTTCAAAACAGTTTCATATCTCTACCTCATTTGAGTATTACAACACCACCACTGAAATAATTAACACAATTTTACAAACAGGAAAATAGAAGCTCAGATTAGTTAAGTGACTTGCTCAATAACACAAAGCTAGTAAGTACAGATCTAAGGTTATAAACCTGGCTTTCCTCAGTGCTTTCTGTAAGGGGCAAGGCAGAATATTTAGTCCATATGTTATTCATATCCCACCCAGCCAAGGACAACAAAATTTGGAGATTGAGTTTATGGTGTAATGTCTTTCCTACCTTCCTTCCTTTCCCCTCTTTTTCTTCCTTCTTTCCTTCTTTAATTTCTTTCCTTCATTCCAATTTTACATTTAGGGGACAACCGTTTATTGCCCAGGGGAGTTCCTTATTGGACTAACTATCTATACATGGGTGAACAAATGAAAACCCGCCAAAAGGCTTCTTTTCTTTCAGTTTACTTTCTTTTTGACTTAAGACTGAATATACTAAAATGACCTAATCCCCAGCACATTATGTAACTGAGTAGGCTCAACTTAACCACAAAAAAACATGTGATAAATTCAGAGAAACTCATAGAGAGGGCCAAGTTGTAACTCTGGAAAGCAAGAGAGCAGGAGGGACATAACTCCATAGCAGAGAACTCCCATGCCAGGACATTTCAAAGGAAGAGTCTGTAAGTTAAATGTGGAGAGTTGTATAGCAGAAACCAATACAACACTGTAAAGCAATTATTCTCCAGTGAAAAATGAAAAAACTAAGATCATAGCAATCATTGTACAACTCTGTATATATACTAAAATCCATTGAATTGTATACTTTACATGAATGAACTTCATGGTATATAAATTATGTATTAACAAAATTATTTTAAAATTGAGGTAACTTCCAAAATGAAATAAACTAAGTGGCAAATGACAAGAAAAAAATCTGGAAAGTAATGACTCACATTTATAAAGTATAATATTCTTGCTGTTTAGCCACCAATTAGTGTCCGACTCTGCCACCCCATGGACTGCAGCACACCAGGCTTCCCAGTTCTTCACTATTTCCCCGAGTTTGCTCAAACTCATGTTCATTGAGTCAGTGATGCCATCCAACCATCTCAGAGTTCAGCAAACATTTACTGAGTTCCTATTACATGCCAGGCCCTGGGCTGAGCACTGGAAACTCAAAGATCCACAAACTCCTGCTATCAGGAACACTCACCAGGAAAGATTAAAAGAGCACCATAAAACAGGAGATGCCTAACTTCTATTATTTAAAACATACTGTTCATGTGGACAGCTGATGTTCAAAATTTTCCATTTTGTTAATGAAGATCTTAACCTGATTAGAAAGGGCTGAGGGTTTATGAACCTCTGAAACACTGCTGTGGAATAATATGCTTAGTCACCAACTGCCAAAAAATACCACGTTGCAGCACAGCAGGGGACTTACATGACTAAATTGCCGTAGCTGGGAAAGTAGGCCGACTTTATGAATGAACTTAATGTCACAAGCTTTAGAGGAGATCAGTATTATTTTCAATCTTGTTCTCTTAAGAAGTATCAATGTCAGTTTAAAGACCCACATTCACTACATTTCAAAAGCTCAGTAATAATATTGGGTCTCATTCTTGAATATTACTTTTGTCCGTGTTTCTGGACACTGGATTTTCTGTGGAATATGGACTCAACATTTATTGTGAACTCCCACTCACTTCCACTATATCTGCCTGAACTATTTTTAGGAACACATGGAGAAAATAAGGTATTCTTTGAAATTATGCATCTGAATTTTTATACTAAATTCATTCTCCACATTACAACCAATGATCTTTCTAAAATACAAGTTTGACCTTGTCTTTGCTTAAAATCATTCAAGGTTCTCCATGTATTTCAAGAAAAACTTTGAATATTTTCATGTGATTTATAAAGACTTGCATAACCTAGGCCTAGCGATGGTCTGATTTCTTGAAAGTTCTTTCTTTGTTTACTGACTCCTACCTAGTCTTCACTTCTCTGTTTGCAACACCTCCTCCTTATGTCCCAAGTCTGGGTTAGGTGCCTCACCCAGTTGTGTCCACAGCACTTTCACCCTCCTGTTTCATAACTAACCTGCTTACATTAGTCAAATAAATGAAAAAATTAGCCTCAGTCTCCCAAGGCAGTATTTTTAATGGTATAATTTCCTAGTGAGCTCTAGGACTAAGTTAAAGGATCTCTCAAGACCCAAATTCTCATAGTTATCCTGATCGATCTTGCCCCATTGAATGAGTGATGCTTGACTGGATCTCACAGTACCAATGAACAATTTACTCTGGTGAGAAGGCTCAAAGTAAGTAATTTTAGAGCTCTTAACTCTGCCAGCAATAAATAACTCCAATAAAACTCAAAGAAACGAATTAAATAAGTGGAATGTGTTTGTATCTGAATGTTCCATCTGCAGAATTAGGGATGTACTTTTATTTTCCTAGAGCCTGGGCTTGGGATACCCTAGGTTTTGCATGTAGTTGCCTCTAAGGCAATCCACGTCATCATCAGTAAATCCAATTGTGTACGTGTGCGTGTGTGTGTGTGTTTTCATTTACTAATAATTAACCTTGCTGGTAGAGTCAAAAAGTGGTTATAAAAGTTTATGGCCTTTTATGGTTACCAAGCCAAAAAAAAAATTTTATGGCCTAAAACAGACCCAGCCTAGTTTGCTCTCTCTTCTCTTCCATTCTTTCTCTCACCCACTGACACATATGAATGCTCACCCTCAAAAGAAGAGCCGACTTTCTAACTTAATAGAAAGTTACTCACCTGACAAGCTCCAAAGGACTTGCTCCTTTTTTCTTGCCGTTTTCTCTTGAACTTTACATAGCATCTGTTCAATGTTCATAACTGCCTCAATGAGGTCAGCCTGAGCTCCTCTAATCTCTAAATGTGCCCTTCCCAGGGTGACGATCTCTGAGATAGAGATGCATAAGTTTTCCTGAAGCAGAAACAAAGCATCGTGTTCCTTTTTTCCGAGGCAGAGGATGTGCTTGTCCTCAATGATGTGGCAGTCCTTGGAGCTCAGTATCCTCTGGATCCACGCTTGGGCCTCAGCTATCTTTTCCCAGTAGGATCCCATCAGACTGATGACAGGAATTCTGTGTTCTTTCTTCTCTCTGGTCTCCTGGGGGACTGAAAACACTTATCATAAGAAACCACAGAAGGCAGGTGGGTTTTAAACCACCATAGCCAGTGTTTGCCCTAAGCATCCTTAACAGTAGCAGCTTCGGTTAAGTACCTATCTCTGAGAACTGTGTTGGGTACAAAGAAAATCTAAAAGCATAGCTTATAGTCTCCTTGGGAACACAGAGTTTATCATGTCTTGCCCCTGCTGTGTTGCTTTGGTCAATTTACAGATGAGTTCACCTTGTAATCTCATCCTGGATGTTAACCAACAATTATTTCTTACTAGATAGGATTTTCCGTAAACTCTTATTACCACCAGGTTTAAAATCAGACATCTCTGAAAACCATAGAACTTAGAATGAAAATTGTTTTTTTAAAAAATGACATGTATTTCTGATTATAAAAAATATACATGTTTACTATGGAAAAATTGGAAAATTATCAGAGTATAATGAAAGAAGGAAATATCTATAATTTCATAACCTGAGATTCCTTTTTATATCTTATCTGTTTTATGACAGGACATTTTACAACTCCATAACCAGCATTTGGAACTTCATAGCTATTGCTACTGAACACAGTATATATTGCAGCAGAAAAGGAAATGGAACTTGTTTCCGATGCACCCACTGTACCTCTCTCCACAATCTGCCTCCACAAAGGAGAAAAGATTTATACAAAGAAGAATCTCTGATAGATTAGAGTGACTGAATCCAAATTGAAAAAAAGGAGGGAGGCCAATGGACTAGCTAAGAGGGAATTGCTAGATGAGGCAGTATCTAGAATAAATAAAGAAGTCCCTCAAATTATTAAGAAAAACAAGCAAACCAGTAGCCAGTTGGGCAAAAGATTTCATAGAAAAGGAAATATAAATGGCCCATATATGTGTGAAAATATGCCCATCTTCTTTGATAATCAGGGAAATGAAAAATAACCAGATTGGCAAAAATTCTAAGTCTGACAATATCAAGAGTTTGGGAGAACATACAGAGCAACTGGAATTCCTAAATATTCATGACAGATGTAAAAGTGGGACAACCACTCCTATAATTATATTATTTAGAGAAAATTTTGCACTTGTTTATCAGAAGATGTACACGAGGAGTTCACAAAAAACTAGAAACTACCCAGATGTCCTTCAACAATGGAATATCATAGCAATGAAAAGGAGTTTTTAGCTACATGGATGAATCTCGGAGACATATTTTGAGGGGGGAAAAAGTAAGTTGAACACTTACTATTTCTAGGCATTATTCTAAGTACTTTATATGTATTCTGTTTCCAATTCTCACAGTCCTATGAGATGGGTAGGTACTATTAGTAGTTTCCATATTACAAATGAGGGAATTGATTCAGAAATATTATTAAGTAACATGCCCATAGTTATAGGACTAAATGGTGTCCAGGAAGTTTGTAGATGTGGGCAACCTGACTACAGTGCTCAAATTCTTGCTTCCCAGTGAGTGATCTCAGGATCTCATTAGTGGTCATTAGCATCTTTTCCACTCATATAGTAACTGGGTGGTATCAGGAGCTATGAAAAAGTACCAGGACATACCTAGAAGTAGAAGGGGGAGAATGGCCTTCCTCTGGTAATAATAAAAGCCAAAGTTTTATACAACTGAAGAAATGACAAGAGATTCTTAAATTGATGACATACCTTTTTAAAAAACCCTTGTTCTATTTGGGAGCTTATATTACTTTTTAGGAGAAAATTTTAAAAATACATGGTGATATTTCATTTATCCATCATTATCAGGAGAGAAGAGTTGCTCTTCCAGGTAACTAAATTGTTCAAAACACTAATGGAGTCTCTTTTAGCACCAAAACATATTTCATTTTATTGTTTAGTTAAATATTTATAATGGAAGCATACTGCTCTGCCTTCCTAAATAGTCCAGTTCAGTTCAGTCGCTCAGTCATATCCAACTCTTTGCAACCCCATGAATCGCAGCACGCCGGGCCTCCCTGTTCATCACCATCTCCCGGAGTTCACTCAGACTCACGTCCATCGAGTCGGTGATGCCATCCAGCCATCTCATCCTTGGTCGTCCCCTTCTCCTCCTGCCCCCAATCCCTCCCAGCATCAGACTCTTTTCCAATGAGTCAACTCTTCGCATGAGGTGGCCAAAGTACAGGAGTTTCAGCTTCAGCATCATTCCTTCCAAAGAAATCCCGAGATTGATCTCCTTCAGAATGGACTGGTTGGATCTCCTTGCAGTCCAAGGGACTCTCAGGAGTCTTCTCCAACACCACAGTTCAAAAGCATCAATTCTTCGGCGCTCAGCCTTCTTCACAGTCCAACTCTCACATCCATACATGACCACAGGAAAAACCATAGCCTTGCCTAGACAGAACCTTAGTTGGCAAAGTAATGTCTCTGCTTTTGAATATACTATCTAGGTTGGTCATAACTTTTCTTCCAATGGGTAAGTGTCTTTTAATTTCATGGCTGCAGTCACCATCTGCAGTGATCATCATCATCATTAATGTCAGTTATTAACCTGTGCTATAATTCCTTTACAGATATCCTCAAGAATTACTGAAATGGCAATGTCTGGCCCCATTTTTCAGATTCATGATATAGGGACATTTGTATGTTCCTCTTCCATATCGTTGTCTCCTAAAACTCCTCCTATCTAGGTTCCCTACATTCACTGTGGTTTCCCAAACATGCACAACATTTGTTTGCTTCTGTGAGTTTTCTTCACTTTGGGTGCCCTAACCCCACCAACCCAACTCTGGCCATTGAAAAATCTTGCCAGGATTGGGAAGGAGGCTAAAAAGGGAGGGGATATGTGTGTGTGTATATATATATATATATATAATTATGACTGATTCACATTGACATATAGCAGAAACCACCACAATACTGTAAAGCAATTATCCTCCAATAAAATAAAGTATAGTAACAATAAAAAAGATTCTGTAAGAAAAGAGAAAAATTTTGCCATCCTCAAAGTACAACTTAGAACCGTCTTGTCCATGAATTCATTCTTGTACCCTTCCAGCTACAGGGCATCCCTCCCTCTTCTAGGTCACCTGAGGAGTTTGTCCATCCTCTCATTCATTATTTATCCCCTGGCCTTTGTTTAATGCTGCATAATTTATAGAACATTTTTACATATATAATCTCCAGTTATTCTCACCACACTGTCATTATCATCATTATACAGATAGATAAATGGGCTCATAAGAGTTGCAGTCACAGGCCAGACCTCTTAAAGTTCCCTATTCTTCATTTTCAACACTTATGGACACTGAACGTTCATAAGTTAACTCCTATGTTAAAGGGAATAAGCAAATCATCTTGATCCGAATGGAAAATGTCCTAAAAGTTTCTATTGCTGGTTGAATGTCTGGGGTTCTTAACATCTATAGAATGTTGTGGATTACAAATTTATTTCAGGGGACTTCCCTGGCAGTCCAGTTATGAAGACTCTGTGCTTCCACTGCAGGGGGTACAGGTTCGATCCCTGGTCAGGGAAATAAGATCCCACATGTTGCCCAGCACAGCCAAAAAATAAAAATATATAAATAAATCTACTTTTTAAAAAAATACTATTTCAGAACTACATATCTAAATTGTCATGACACAATTCCATCTCAGTCTACTCAAACTCCTCTAAAGGAATGAAGTTATAAGACAAAGTTAATTCTTCTCCAACAACAACCAGGACTAGTTTAATCCAGTGATTCCCAAATCTGGTTCAGCAGCCAAACAGACCAGGAAGCACTGAAAATTATACATGTTTGGCCCAGACCCCAAGTTCCTGAATTAGAATCTGTAGAATTGGGCCATACATATTTTTATTTGTTTTTTAAAGTTTCCATCATGATCCCACTGATTACTCAGGGTGACTAGCATTGGGTTAATCTACTTATTATTATCTGGTATTACTGAGAGGTATTTTCTATGATTACTGATGAATAACCCCATTTAGACATCACTGCATTCAAAACAGAAAGACTAACTGGTTTAGTAAGCTCATGAAAAAATATAGCCAGCTTTTTGTGAATGAACTGCCCACACTGTGGATTACCTACTATGACTGTAACTTAGCCTCTCTCTGTTCATATCATGAAACTAGGATAAGCAAAAACAGAATCATGGCCAGGTATAGAACACACAGGTATGCAGGCAGGAGCACAATGAAACATATGTGGCTTATGTATTCATCTTCTCCCCTCCATTAGTTCAGATGATCAAGAATAGAATGAGCCTGCGGTGGGAGACTATATTTCTAGATCCATAAGTTTCTTACTCACCACCAGGGTAATTGTTGGGACCCTGCAGCTTGAACTTATTCTTTTCCATTTCAGCACTGAAAGCCTGCAAGAAGCAAAAGAGAGCGGAGAGTCCTAAGTGGGGCTTTTAGCTACTGTCATCAAAATCCCTCTCTTTACTTGCACTCACCATACGTGACCTCACCCACTCTGTCATCCCCTATTCCCACTGTCACAAATCTAAAGCAACCTTTAAGAAAGTCCTCGGGAACAGCCAACGCAGCACTACAATCTATTAGAACATATAGGGGAAACAAGTATAGGAAAAATGGAAAGGAAAAACTCTTAAAATCTGTCATAAGAAAGGAGAATGTACATCCCAAAGCAAAATATAATCATTCATAGATATTAATGCCCTGCTACCAAGGGCTTGCAAAGAGTCAGACATGACTGAGGACACACACACCCCACAACAATGACAAATTATATATTAGGCACCGGACTAAAGTGTGGATATATCACTGAAGAAGACAAATAGTGGCAGATGTTCTTGTAATCAATAAAACAAATTCATTTTTAAAAGTTATATGCACACCACGCTATAGACTGAATGATCAATTCTTGTAAAGTGCTTAAAATTGTACCCAGGCTGTTGTAAATATTCAAGCTGTTAGCTATTGTTTTAATTATATGACAGTATGCACACAGAGACTTATATATGTTGCCATGTAGATCCTTTATCATAGTATCCGTTTGAAAAAACTCCTCTTTCCTGGGGTTTGGAACCGCCATGCACACGGTCTTCTTTGTTTAAAGTTGATGCAATTGGCAGTAATTCTTCATTGAAAAAGATGGTAGATAATGAGGTAAAGTCTAGAATCTTCATTTCATCTGAACTTTAATAATGAAGTTCCTTAACCGGTAGCAGTTTTTCTTCAAAAATTATATTTGCAATTGCTATTTCCAGAGCAAAAAAGCCCTCACATTTATTTAGTACCTGGAGTGGTCATAACAGGGAGGAACTTCCCTGCCCTCCAAAATAAACAAGATAATATTATCTGCTGATAAATGGACTAACAATAGCTGTCAAACACAAAATGGATAAAAATCAGCTTTTTTCCAAATTCACTTAAAGTCAGTATGCATTCCTGGGTTAGAAATCAATGAGGCAAGCCTTTTGAATTGAAAATGAAAGAAAACTGTAACTTAATCAGGACCAAAAATTTAGAAGGTGTGGATAACAAGCAGTTTGGAAATGCAGATCCAAATGGCAAGAACTTGGCAGTTTTCCCAGTTCTGTCCACAAAAGACCTACAACTCGTGTGAAGAATGTGAAGAGTGTTCCTAGTAAGGAGTTTCTTATTCTGAGATGTAATGTCTGGCACAAGGTAGATAAGCAACACATATTTGTTAAATAACCAAATGAATGACTATCCATTGCCTTTTGTACATACTCAGCACCACCCAGGAGCCTTATCATCATGAAATACTAATGAACACAGTATATAGGTCAGCTGGGGAGTTATTTGTTCATTGTTATTCATGAATTGGAAATTCATCAGTGTGTGCACATAAGTATCACTTTATTGTGAGTTCGGTATACGCTGGTCTTCCTGAGCCAGGTCTGACAAATCCATTCTCTGGACTGTAGGGACCTTGCCAAGGTAATGCCCCCCGTGAAGAAGTGTGCAAACTACCCTCTGTTCTTTCTGAACATAAAGTCCTTATTGAAAGACTTATTTAGGAGGAAAAGATGTGCTTAGAAAAAGACTAGAGGAGCATACGTATGTGTATGCACATGTCCTACTTCCACATAGATACTGTGTAGCAAGTAAGTGCCACTCGGTCGTGTCCAGCTCTTGTGACCCCATGGACTGTAGCCTGCCAGGCTCCTCTGTCCATGGGACTGATTCTCCAGGCAAGAATACTGAAGTGGGTTGCCATTTCCTTCTTCAGGGGATCTTCCCAATCCAGGAATCAAGCACATGTCTCCTACATTGCAGGAGGATTCTTTACTGACTGAGCTTTACTGAGTCTTTACTGATGAGGGAAGCCCCACTTTCTTTTCTTTTTTTTTAGTTGTGGCTAATTCCTCTTATAGGGATATGGTGCTTTATGGACAGTCCAGGGATGTATTCTGGGCACCCATCTGGGCCTAGTAATAGTCCTCTGCAGTGGGTGGTGGGTGGAACTTCATCTGAATGACAGGATGTTTAATTTTGTCAAGAAGATAAGCTGCATCACTGGGTAATTCACCAGTTTTGCAGGTCAGCTGTGGATGAGACAGTGGTGTACTAGAGCTGGCTTACACTGGCTCATGAGACTCCACAGTGAATGTCTCTTTCCAATTCCTCCTTCAGTGATGTAACACAGATAGGTTGAGGTCAGCAATGGAAATCAGCAAACACTACAAACCTCCCCCTGTCTAGCAAGGCAGCAAGAGGAATAAGAACATTTACACTTGTTCCAGGAAAGCGCAAGCTAGAACAAGTCTAAGCTTGTTTTCTTCTAGAGAGAGAGAAAATGGCAACTACCCACATGGAGACAGGCCGGAAAGTAGGAAAGAGAAGGGGAGGAGCAAAAGACCCCACAAACTAGGAGGATGCATACCTTTAAGGAGCAGAGGGAAGAATAAATGCCAACAAAGGACAAGAGGAAAGCTAGGTAGTGGGGTAGACGTGGCTTCCACAATGACATTGCTTACTAGGTCAGAGGTGAATGATTTATAAAAATTAAACTTCACCAAGTTAGACCATCGTCACACTCCACAGCACTTAACAAAGCCTGTATCTTACTTCGGAGACACTAAATAGATGCTGTTGAGTAAATGAATGTGAACGAACCGCAGGACATTTCTAAGATAATAACTTACCTTATATGTCTCCAATTCTTCGGGGAGAATCACAAACTTTACAGCTAATTGTTGCAAATTTTGTCTGGCAAATATTAAAACTTCATTAAACATAATCTCTGCTGTTTCACTCTTCTTCATACCAGTGATTCCAGTCCCAAAGGCAGGAAAGGAAATGGAAGTTATGTTTAGTTCAAGGCATTTTTCCAAGCATTTCTTCATCGCAGCTTTCAATGTCTATAGGAAAAACACAAATTTAAGATTAGTCTTTTGAGTCAAAAATAAGACTTCACTTACCCACTTACTCTTTAATCCTGCCCATATTTTACAACACCAACCTCCACTATTCCTCAGGGCCATGCCCATGTCTCCTCAGAGAACAGGAAAGGTACCACTACGTAAGGGACCCATTATAGCTGTAAGGTTAGATGATGAGAAATGAAAGGGCTGAGAAACTGAAGTGACTGACTGGTACATTTTGTGCCATTCAGGACATATGGACATTGGGATTGCCCTCAATTTATACAGCCTCCTCCCTAGATTAGAGAGCCAATCTTCAGTTTATCCCCACTTACCTGCCACTTCTGGATCAACATAAAGAGCTTTAATAAAGGAGGGAGAGGTTAAAGTAAGTGATCAACATTTATTTAAAGTCATTAAGATCGGTCATGTATTTATTTTTGGCAGATTTAAACTTCCATCAATATTTCAACATTCAAACTGAACATTGTAGTAGGAAGGTTATTGGATAACTTTCTTATATTATACTAATATACTAGTATGTTAGTTATACTAATTATTATAGTTAGATTATTATGATTATTAATTATTATTAATTATTATATAATTATTACTTATTATAGTTATTATAGTTAGATTATACTAATGTGCAAGGACCTTGGAAAACTGAGTGACTGGAAAAAGTAGAGAGTGACTGGATGACCAATTTGGGATTTGAGGGCTCTCTAGACAAGCTGCTGCTGCTAAGTCACTTCAGTTGTGTCCGACTCTGTGTTACCCCATAGACGGCAGCCCACCAGGCTCCCCCATCCCTGGGATTCTCCAGGCAAGAATACTGGAGTGGGTTGCCATTTCCTTCTCCAATGCATGAAAGAGAAAAGTGAAAGTGAAGTCGCTCAGTCTGTCCGACTGTTAGCGACTCCATGGACTGCAGCCCACCAGGCTACTCCGTCCATGGGATTTTCCAGGCAAGAGTACTGGGGTGGGGTGCCATTGCTCTAGACAAGAGAAGATCAGAAATGGTGATAAAATAAATATGGACAAAGACAGAAAAGGAGATTAAGTTTCCCTCTCTCTACATTTCAGTGGGTTCCCCCTAGTCCTTAATGTATGCAATTTATGCCCCTCTGTTGTAGAGTCAGATCACAGGTACTTTACCACAGGGAAGACCTGACATGTAACAGATTTGACTGGAATGGTACTGGAAGGGAGATCCCAGGTCCTCCTGGGATTTAACAGATGGCAGGAGATATGGAAATGCTGAATGCCTGGCCCATATGTAACAAGAGGCCTGTAGGGCCACTGGGTGCAGAGGTGAATAAGGGCAGATAGGAAGCCCTGATGTTTCTGTGTCTATCTGTGGTATGCCCACTTAAAATTCAGACATGGACTAAGTGATAATTTAAATTAAACTTCTTAAGACAATTTGTGACCACAACATCTGTTTACTATTTCAGGTATTCACAGTAGTAGAGAATGGGGAATATTCCACTTGACAATAACATATCATGAATGTCATGACATGATGGAAATTCAACAGACTATTACATAGATTTTGGAGACACAGAAAGATAAATTTATTTTGACCTTACCAGTTTTTGTTCAGAATATTCTGAAGTCCATAACACATGGTATATGTACTTGCAAGACAACTTAAATCCTCTTGTGACCAGTACCAACGGGGAATCTAGTGGTATCTTAGTTATTTTTTGGTGTAATTCCCGCTCTATTTCATCTCCAGCTGCTTTTAGAATTGATTTTGACACAGACCCAGTTCCAGGATCATTACGGCGGTACATAGAATTAACAATTACCTCTGTCTGAAAAGGGGAAAAAAAATGAACAGGGTTCAGGGTTATATTATTTTTTCTTAAATGACTAATTTAAATATTTATTTTCCTGAAGAGCTTTGAAAAATACTTTTGGAGATCCTAAATCCACAAAACTATCACTTAATAACAGATATAAAATTTCCAAAGAGTGATCATTTGATTACCACGAGTCTGTTCGTGCTAATCAGAAATTACGTAAAATATGTAGATGATACAATTTTTATTGCAAACATCTGTCAGCACCTTGCTGGCTTATACTCCCAATATTCCCAGATTCAGAACCTTCTCTATGATTTGTTTTAAGCTTCAACAATAAGTGGTTTCATTCTATAATCCACTGTCTTCACTTTTCGCTGTTTCTATGTAAATGTTCATGTTGTCTTACAGAGTGGGAATAAAATTTATAAGGAAATTTCTACCCCCTAAAGTTTGTGCTTTTTAAAGTAAGTGGCACATGGTTAAAGAAAGCACAAATGAGATGAAAAAGTCTACAGTAGGAAGTAGGTCTCCCTCTTGGTGGGGGTCCCCAGATCCCCCTAATTCATCCTGATGGCTTTGGCTCCTTTTGGGGGTAATGTATGTACTTCTCATGGGTGTTAATGAATGTGTCACTTTGAAAATGCAATCAGAATTTGCAAGCTGGAGGCACTGGCACCTTTACAAATTTTAAAATTCTTAATGTTGGTAATAATTAAATATAATAAAATTTTAGTTAAAGGAATAAGCTATTCAACCAGGATGTTTCCACTTTAATTTTAAATTGGCATATTAATGATTTATCAAATAAATATTTCACCTCATGGGGTCCCCTCAGTCTTCTTTCTAATTGTCTTGTAAGCAATAAATGGCATCTTTTCACTTGGGATTAATCCTGTTTGACTATGGCCACAGGAGAGTCATGGATCCATAGGGGTAATAGAGAATATAGCCTTATATTCTTTCTCTTCCTCTGTTGCAGCCCCTCCTCTCTGCTGTCTCCTTTCAGTTATTTGTCAGTAACTTGTTGAACACCAACATGCATGCCCAGAGACCAGCTGCAGGGCTACAGAGATGAACAAGGTACAATCCCCACCGTCAAGGTGCTCTCTGTCTGGTGGAGAGGCTGCACTAATCCAGAAATGCCTAGTTCACTGTTACCTTGACTCTATCCCCTCCCTGTCAATGCCCTCACCTTTGTGCCCTACTATCCCTGGCTAAATGCTACGTTACAATTTGTATCCTCCACAGCCCCCGGCATAGAGCCATATACTCACATACAATTTTCAGCTCCACCTAGTATTCCTGACTGGTCCAGCCAATAACTTTTGATCTGTATCTCTCTGCTAAGTCATTCTAACTACCCAGGCCTCTTCTCCTGCCAATTCATAATCATCATAACTTGAGATCAAATTCAAACTCGTATCTTCTGAAATATTCCTTCTTGATCTACTATACTCCACTCTTGTGACAAAATGTACATACTCTGAAATATTATGAATTCACTTTGTATTGAGATTTTTTGTTTATTATTACTGATAGGTTGCTTTAGAAATATTCAGATGGTTTGTCTCCCCAGTGAGACTTTTCAACTAGAGAATCTTTTTATATGAAAAGAATATAGTAGATTTTTACTTCTTTAGAATCAAAGATTGTTCTATTTTCTCCTGGTGCTTGAGAATAATGGTAACAATAATTATAAATACTTATCACATGCCAAGTTCTATTCTAAGCAGTTTATGTGTTCTGATTCCAACTCTGAGATATAAGCGCTATTATTATCCTCATTTTACAGATGAAGAAACTGAGGACCAAAGGGTAAAGTAACTCAATTCAGGTCATCCAGTTAGTAAATGGCAAAGCTAATATTGAAATCCAGATTGTCTGGCTCTGAAATCCATACTCTTAACCTAAACAAGATACTTTCTAAACCATGCTTGAAATAGTATATGCTCAAAATATACTTGCTAGGTAATACACAGTTCAGGGAACCCCTTTGGCAGTCCAAGAGAATAAAGCAAAGACTTACCTCCTGCCTTTCAATGAGGCCTTGGACAATCTGAAGAGTCATGCTGTTCACAACCATAGTATTGAAAGGCTGGGTGGCTCCTTGACTTAGCCGGGATTCCAGCTCATTCCTTCCTAGGATGAGCTCTGAAGCAGTTTTAAAGGCAGCAACAGTAGGGTCCTCATTGCTTACCAGGTGAATTTCTTTCAAATTATTGACAATTGGCATGCTTTGGAAATAAAATTTGATAGTTTCCACAATGATCTCTGTACACAGATTCAGAGGGAACTGGAAAATCCCAGAGCTCAGGGCTGGAATTGCTACTGTCTCAATGTTCATAGAATTTTTACTGTTGACAAAACGCAAAATATTCATAATGGCGCTTCTCAGTTTATCAATACATTCCTGGCTATCCATCAATGCCCACCGAGGCCCAACAGCATGGATAATGTGTCGGCAGGGAAGCTTCCCTGCTCCTGTGATAGCTATCTCACCAGCTGGAATTCTGCCGTATTTGGAAATCAATAATCTGCTCTCCTCTTGGATTTGAAAGCCGCCAGCTTTCACAAGGGCCTGGGCCAGGCCCCCTCCATGCAGGAGTTCTTCATTAGCTGCATTCACCACAGCATCAACAGCATGTCTGGTGAGGTCGTCCTTCCAGACAGATAACTCTACCTTGGGAGTCAGCATTTTTCTGAAGACTCGTGGAGACTCGTTACCTTCCGGGGCCGGAGACATCAGGGTAAAGTTACAGCCAAATTTATTCTGGAGGACTTCACACAGCAGACTCTCATTATTTTTTAAAAGTTTGAAGTTGTCATGACTAATGGGAATTTGCTGACTGTAGTTTCCTCTGACAGTATCAATCTCTGGAAAAGGAGAGAAGATAAAAAAATAAAGAAATGAGCAAGGGGTCCTTTGAAAAGGATATAATTCTACTTCACACCAGGAGGCTGAGCTTCCTCTATGCAAAAAGAGAGATGATTTCTAGGCCTCTTCCTGCTTCTCCCTTATTCCTTAGACCAAGGATATCTAAGAGTTTTCCATGGTATCACCATAAAGTGCTTAGTTGTGTGCCTGCCATACAGTAAATACCCACTAAGTGGTATGAACCTGTCTATCAAGGTTCATAGATTTTAAAAACCTGCATAAAAACAGTGAGTTTGGGAAGACCCATTCACAAGTATTAGACTTAATTATGAGTCAAAAATATGTGGAGGCTTTATTTATAACTTGTTTGCCTTTGTCAATATCTTGGCTTGGGTTCTCCTAGAAGCCAATTCTGAGGTAGGGGTTGAGTATAAGTTTATTTGGGAGGTTATCCCAGGAAACACCAGGGGCGTGGGATGGGGAGAATCAAGTGGGAAAGTGAGACAGAGAAAGGAAAGAAATGAATAAAGGGGATGTTACAAAGGAAATGAAGCTTAACTCCAGAGAGGGGCAATGTAGACCATGTGTCTTAGAATTATATCACCAGAGGGGTGAAGGGGCTGGTTACCCAGCTTCTATCAGTCAGTGGTCGAGGATGCTCCTGGGGGCATGGTCCAGGAGATGGGTGGAGCACTGATGACAGGACAGTAAATAATTCTTCATCATATTCTAGTTTTGTAGCATGATTTTGGTGGAATTAAAACTGATCGGCTAAAAAGTATTTTCTGTAGGTGGCAGCAAGATGATGCGCTAGCTGCTCATATCCTCCTTCAGTGAAGCGGGGAGGATGATTAGCCAACAGCCTCCAGGTGTTAGCCCCTCAGCTTTCCAGCCCAGGTCACATTATTCTCAGGGGCTCCATCAATAGCTGGACAAGGCCACTGATGTCCAATTTCGCCCATGAGCAATCTTAGGCTGGCAGAGCTTTGCCAGATTTTCATTACAGTCTGATGGCTCCACCTGCCCAATCCAGTTTCTTCTCTTTTCTTTTCACAATAAGCCCTCAGCATTCCTAACTCCATCTCATTTTCTGCTTCCTGGAGAACCTAATCTGTGACACTGTAGTTCATGGGGTCCAGAGCAAGAAAGGAAAAACGATGCCAACTAAACCTATCGGTGGATAGGGAGCAGCCTTATTTCAGAGACCTGAAAAAAATGTGTCCTAAAATAGATACAATGTAGTAATTTCACTGACTGGGAAAGATTGAAGGCAAGAGGGGAAGCCGCAGGATAGGCTGAGATGGTTAGATAGCATACCCATACAATGGGCATGAGTTTGAGGAAACTCCAGGAGATAGTGCAATACAGAGGAGCCTAGCTTACTATAGTCCATGAGGTCCCAAAGAGTCAGATACAACTTAGCAACTGAACAACAGTAATCAATTTTTTTTTTTTACTTCAATTTCCATTTCTAATCTGGGCCATCTAGAAAGAACTTTAATGGCCTCAATTACCCCAAAGCAGCAGCACATGAGTTGTCAGAGCCTATAGGCTTGTGCCATGGTTGAAAATCGCAAAGGGGTCACCCTAGGATGAGGCAGGTTCCATCTGGCTCTTACAAGCCTTGCTGAGCAAGAAGACAATCAGTGGGTCACCTCTCGTGCCAGTTTCAGTTCTAGGGCTGTGGTCAGAAGAGTCTCCCATCTTGTGTGCAAAGGACAGGATCAACAGGAGCCCTAGAGAACTCACGTGCCGGGTCCCCACAAGGCCCTGGGGTCACACACCTGAGCGCTGGTGGGGGAGATAGTCTCCTTCTGTATTCCCCTTTCTCCACTGAGCAAAGATTTTCTGAGGCAAGAGTGAGAGTGAGGTGATCCTACCTGGTTTCTCACTGCCAGCTGCTGCTCCAACACCCTGTGAAAAGCGAGAGGGGTTTCAAAAATATCGAGACGGAATAATTTACAGATTACTGATGACAAATAACAGTCTCACAATCACAAAGCAACAGAAATCTTCCTAAGAGCACTGGGTTGGAGAGGGGAAGGGGGGAACACGTTTGTTTGATCAATGTGCCTGAAATACTTGAAATGCTAAGTGTTCCAGCCAACACTGACTCCACCCCTCTTCCCTAGAGGCCAGTGTACTTCTAATTCTGGATGAGATGAAGAGTTGGAAATTACCACCTGAAAAGGCTCAAAGGTCACAGACCAAAAAGACCCCAGACTCTCAGAGAGGACTCCAATCTCCAAAGCCTTGTGGAGTTCCTCTAGACAGAATAGAAGACATGGGGACAAAAGCCTCATCAGCTTCACCTCCCCATCAACCTGAAAGGACCCACTTTCAATGGCTTATGTAATGACATAAACCTGAATGTGGAATTTTCAGGATAAACCAATGAGGTGCCTTTTTCCTAGTCCTTTATTTTTATTTCTCCTCCCTCCACCTCCTCCCCTCATGCTGCTGCTGCTAAATCACTTCAGTCATATCTGACTCTGTGCGACCCCACCAGGCTCCTCTGTCCCTGGGATTCTCCAGGCAAGAATACTGGAGTGTGTTGCCATTTCCTTCTCCATCCCTCATGCTACAAAAGTAGAATTGCTGAGCAGAGAAAATAAAAATGATACTGAGGCAACATTCTGAAAAAATCACCCATCCTCATGTTGACTCTGTTGATTATATTCGCACATCCTTGATTCCCCATCAGTCACATGAGGCAAGGAGAAAACTTTTATTGGGACATTAAAACCAAACAAGATTGCCAGGTATAAACTGAAAATCCCAGACTTTTTGCTATCATAGAAAGAACTATGATGTGCTGATCAAAGTTTACTACTTACACATTTATGCTTTTTACCTTGGAAAAGTCCATCCTCCAGGTCGCTGAGGTCTTTCAGTGTCTGCTCTGTTTTGCGTTTCCCAAATATGGCAGCCCCCTTCTAGGAATGAATAGAAGGGTGCAGAAGCACTGGTGAGCATCTTGGGGCATTCGGTGAGACACACAACGGGAAGACTAACCCTGATTTCTGATCTTGAGTTATTTTTCGTCGCGTTGGTGAAGCTGCAAACACTGCTTTTGGTTCTGTTGTTTACCTTTTATCTCTTACTGAGAGCTTCCAGTGGAAAACGTAATGGCAGTTCCAAGAAGGGAAAGAGCTGTATGAGCTACGCCAGGGAAATCTGTATGGGGGAGGGGAGGCCAGGGCCAGGCCTTGCAGGATGAAGCAGGCTTTTGCATTTTCAGAAGAGGAAAGAAGACGACACGTGAGCAGAGCATTCAGAGAGCAACGAGGAAAAACAAGCCTGTGCGAGGGTGGGATGATTTCAGAGAATACCACTGAAACATGCATATTACCATACGTAAAACAATGACCGGTGGAGGTTCGATGCATGGAGCAGGGCACTCAAAGCCCGTGCTCCGGGACAACCCAGGGGGATGAGGTGGGAGGGGGCTCCAGGATGGAGGGACACATGTGCACCCATGGCTGACTCATGTCAGTGTGTGGCAAAAACTGCCACAATGTTGTAAAGTAATGACCCTTCAGTTACAATTAATTAATTTAAAAATGACTTGAGAATACATTGTAATTTGTGCAATTTGACTATTGCATTCAGTTACAATTAATGTAAAAATGACTTGAGAATACATTGTAATTTGTGCAATTGGACTATTGCATTCAGGAAAAAAGACAACAGCAAAATAAAAAAATTAAACCCTAAAAGATTTTTAATAAAACATGGGGAAGTCAAAAGAGAAAGAAAAAAAGAAAACCAGCCTATGAATGAGTGAAGACCTCTGGACAGTGTCTGAAGAAAGAGGAAACTGTATTTGTGCCTGTGGGGATGTACATTACTGAATTTGTGATAAATATCCCTGATCTAATTATAAAGGGGATTATGTGGATAAAAATCAGAAACCCTGGGAAAACACATTTTAATGATTTTTCTAACATAAGAATTAAAGACTGTGGAGAATAAGAATAAAAATGCTTTAAGACACAGCTGCTCACACCTGTTGCCACATAGTCGCCTGAGGGCCTCTGAAATCATTTCTAATGCTTTTGCAAAAGGAAAATTTTGTAAAGCTATCTGCAGTATCAGAGCATTATTATTAAATGTCAGGGAGAGCAAGTCCAAGTACAATCCTAAAATGCAAGGAGAAGACACATTTTTGCCTCCAGAGGGCACTGCTGTTTTCACAAAAGAAGGAAAGCTGAGTCTGCTTCTGCTGTGGGCTTCCGGTGGGTTTTTGCTTTCGATGGGCTATGCTGTGGTTAGTTCCTAGTCGTGTCTGATTCTTTTGCTACCCTGTGGACTGTAGACTGCTGGGCTCCTCACTCCATGGGATTTCCCAGGCAAGAATACTGGAGTGGGTTGCCATCTCCTTCTCCAGGGACTCTTCCTGACCCAGGGATGGAATCCACATCTTGTGCATTGCAGGCGGTTTTTTTTACCACTGAGGCATCAGGAGTTTTTAAGGCATTGGGACAGACTGGTCAGTATGGGGCGGCACTCTTTTAACCCCAAAGTAATTAGAAACAAGGAAAGGCGCATATGGCCCCAAACACTGAATCTCTTCTACTTTAACAGCAACAAAAGCCTTCCCAACCTTTCGTTGCTGGTCCTACTATGTTCCTTCCTCTTCGGCGGCTGAAGGAGTTGACTCTCTGTCCATCTGCCTGCTCAGCTCACAGCAGTCTGGCTCCCAGTTCACCCCCAGCCTTCTCTGAAACTGCTCATCAGTGCCTTCCAGGTGGCTAATCCCAGTGGACTCTCCTCTCCTCTTTCCTACTCTTTATTTGGCCCTTCCCTATAGTTTCATTCATTTCATGATCTGATTCCTGAACCTCAGCTTTTAGGCTTCTCCAATGCCATCTTCCCCTGGTTCTTGTTAGCTCTCACTTTGCCTTTACAGACCTTTCAACTGGATTCAACATTCATCAGCTGTCCCGGGATTTTATGAGAAGCATGTTTCAACTCTTTCTAAATACTCTCCAAATGTGATCTCATCTACTCTCCTGACTTCAGCTCACCAGCTACAAATATGACTCCCATACCTGTAACTCTAGGCTATGGCTCTCCGAAGCCGAATTTTTCAAGTCTACCTGAACGTCCCATAGTTCCCTTAAACATAGCCTCTGAAAATCTGGATCCATAATCTCATCTCCACTCCCCACATTTCTACCTACCCTCACTCAATCCCTCCAAAATCCATGCTTTATCTCCTGGATTCCACAGCTTGGTAAACAATACACCATTTATCTACTCAAGTCAGAAATCTAGAATCTTCTCATGTTTCATATTCAGTTCATCACAGGGTCCTGTCCACCTAAATCACTTTCAGATATGGCCCTATCCTCCTTGCCCACGGATACCACTTCACAGCTTTCAGGGCTCCTTGACTGAGCTATGGCAATACATTCTCTTTAAAGATTTAAATGTACGTTATTTTATGCTTTATTGTTTGAATAGTTACCAGGTACATTTACTGGTTCAAATTTAGAACGTATAAAAGGCTCCCTCCTACTCCTCTCACTAAATCCCCTTCCCAGAGGCAATCAATGCTATTAGCTTCGCCAATATCCTTCCAGGGGCATTTTTACACAAAAGGTAGCATTTTTTTTTTTTAACTCTCATAAAATAGACATTTATTGAGAAGCACTGTCTGCTCAAAACCTTCAACAGACTCCATTGCCTATGGTAAAGCTCAAGCTCTTCAGCCTGGCATCCAAGGGTCTCTTTGAAATTTCAGTTTCCCAGCCTCCCCTTTACATACCTAACGCTCCCACAGAACTTCAGTGCTATGAAATGGCATTACTTGATGCTCTCCAAACTCTCCTTCACCTCTGGGCCTTTGCCCTCTTGGGGAGGAAGCTCTGGGACACCAGCTTTGGTCAGTGTTCCTCAGAGCCTGGGCCCATCCTCAAAAGGTAGCACCTAATATGCACTATTCTGCATCTTGCCTTTTCGATGTAAGGTATCCTAGAGATCTTTCCATGTTAGCCTATATTCCATCGTATAGATGCATTGTAAGCTATTAAACTACTGCTGCTGCTGCTAAGTCGTTTCAGTCGTGGCTGACTCTGCGTGACCCCATAGACGGCAGCCCACCAGGCTCCCCCGTCCCTGGGATTCTCCAGGCAAGAACACTGGAATGGGTTGCCATTTCCTTCTCCAATGCATGAAAGTGAAAGTGAAGTCGCTCAATTGTATCTGACTCTTAGTGACCCCATGGACTGCAGCCCACCAGGCTCCTCTGTCCATGGGATTTTCCAGGCAAGAGTACTGGAGTGGGGTGCCATTGCCTTCTCTGATTCAACTACTAGTAATCCCTTTTATGGACACTTCCTATGTGCTGTGCTTAGTTGCTCAGTTGTGTCCAACTCTTTGCAACCTCATGAACTGTAGTCCACCAGGCTCTTCTGTCCATGGGGATTCTCCAGGCAAGAATACTGGAGTGGGTTGCCATGACCTCCTCCAGGGGATCTTCCCAACCCAGGGATCGAATCCAGGTCTCCCACATTGCAGGCAGATTCTTTACCATCTGAACCATTAGGGAAGCCCTTATGGACACTTAAGTGATTCCTAATCTTTTGCTATTATAAAAAAGGCTGTAAAGAACAACTTAGTACATAGGTCACTTCACACAGGTGCTAATCAATCAACAGGACAAATTCCTAGAAGTGCACCTGCAAAATAAGAATGAATATGCAGTCATAATTCTGTTAGTACAGCCAAATTGCTCTGTATAAAGACTCACCCATTTCCAGTCTTACCAGACAGGTGCAAAAACTTTATCTCTAGCCTCTCCACCTCCATTCACCCTTGCATGGAAATGTGTCCTCCACATCACTGCCAACACCACCTTTCTAAAATGCACATCTGACGAATCACTCTCCCGTTTGCCCTACTTATCTGTCTTCCATATCTCCCTATCGATCTTCAAGACTTTTCAACATTTAGAACTGTGCTGTCCAGTGCGGGCCATTAGCCATGTGCAGCTCTGGAGCACTTGAAATGTGGCAATGTGGCTAAACACAACTGAAAGATGATGCAAATGTGAGATAACACTGGATCGCAATGACCTACGATGACAAAACAGAGTGTAAAATATCTCGTTAATAAGTTAACAATGATCACATGCTGAAATGATTAATTTAGGATATTGTGAGCAAAAGAACCTAAAATTAAAATTATTTTCACCTATGTGTATTAAAAAATTCTAGCTATTGAAAAAATTTAAATTAATATGTAGCTCACATTATATTTGCTCCTCTGTCCTTGAAGCTCTCCAGGCAAGAATACTGGAGTACTGGAGTTGGTAGCCATTTCCTTCTCCAGGGGAATCTTCCCAACCCAGGTATCAAACTCAGGTCACCTGCATTGCAGGCAGGTTCTTTACCATCTGAGCCACCAGGGAAGCCCAACCGAATATTTCTATTAGACACATTATGTTCCACTAGACCCTTCCTCTGTCATCTCCCTTATCCATCATATCCTTTCCAAAGCCTCCGTGCTACCTCTGTGCTTCAGATACGGTGGCCCCTGTACCTTTGATGCGCCCCATCCCTGCCTCTCCTTCTCTCCTTTAAGATTCTGCTTTACTTCAAAGTCCTCTTGAGGGCTTTGAGAGATTTTGCTGCTTGACTCCAGTCACCAGTAGGTGAGGTGTGGTACCTCGTCTCTCACCTTTACTCCATAGTACACAGGGCAGCCCTGCAGTTCAGTGCACACGGGCTCAGTCCTGTCTGACTCTTTGCGGCCCCGTGGACTGTAACCCACCAGGATCCTCGGTTCATGGAATTTTCCAGGCAAGAACACTGGAGTGGGTTGCCATTTGCTACTCCAGGGGATCTTCCCCACTCAGGGATGGAGCCCGTGTCACTGGGTCTCCTGTATTGGCAGGCGGATTCTTTAATCCTGAGCCACCAGGGAAGCACCCATCAAGTTCAGCATTGTTGGCTAAATGGAGAAAGGAGGGCGGAAAAGCCCGAAGTCACTGAGTTGAGAGAGGTAACAGGTGATATGGCATAATGCAGGTGAACAAATCCAAATTTTTAGGAATGTAGGTAAGTTTAACCTGAACTTAGAATATGAATTACATTTTCCCTGCAAATAACAGTAACAATAAGAGTTAAAAGGAATCACAAACTCAGGAGAAACTTTCTCTGACTTGAGCATCTGCCCCGTCTCCACCCTCCCCAGGGGAAGCCCAGGACTGGGCGCCCGTGCCTCGCGCGCCTCTCCCCGCCCCCGGCGCGAGCCCGCAGGAGAGGACCCCCGGGAAGCCTCTGCGCCCACCCCCCGGGGAACAGAGAAAGGGACCTACTCACCTAGCAGTCCGCGGCCAGGAGGGCGGCGAAGAGAGGAGGGGGTGCGGCTCTGCCAGGAACCGAGGAGGATCTCCGGGGAAGCGAAACTGAAACTTTGCGCCCCAGGGCGGCGGGGCGGAGGCACCCCGGCCCCGGCCCAGCCCAGCCGCGTCGCCGTCACTCGCGGCGCCATCCCCAAGAGGACAGCCATGGCTTCGAGCCTCTGCCCGCCGTCCCCGCTGCTCGTGCGGGTGTCCCATCCCGGCACGCGCCTCCAGTGGAAGCTGGAAAAGTACTTCCAGAGCCGGAAATCGGGCGGCGGGGAGTGCACCGTCGTGGCCCTGGACCGCAGCGACCCCAACTCGAACACCTTCCGGGTGCAGTTCGTGCAAAGGGCGGGTGAGCTGAGGGCCGGGGCTGGGGGGCAACCGCCGTCCCTGGAGGGGCCCCCGAGCGTTCCATGCAGACCCAGTTCAAGCTTATCTAGGGGAGAAGGTGGGAGAAAGTCTGGTACCGTCCGGTGGGAGCCAGGAACGGGGGCTCCTGCTGACAGGCGCAACCCCAACGCAGAGGACACAGAAGTGCCCAGTCTCTGACCTGGCTGATACTTGTTAGTGTCCCCGTGTAGACAGAGCACCCGTGCCGCCCCAGACGCCCCTGCCACTTAGGTATTTCACTTTGATGTTTTTCATTATTATTCCATTGATTTGTTTTTTAAAATTGCAAGAGTTATAGATACTAAGGATAGGGGAGAAAATAATAAAGAAGAAAACACCCAGAGAAAAACAATGTGAATATTTTGGTGTATTTCCTCCTGGCCTTTTCCTCTGAGTGTCAGCAAACATACATGTAGTTATAAACCTGAATCTACTCTTTGATTCCTGCTCTTCTCACTTGATTTATGATGAGCATGATTTCATGACATTGAAATGGGAAACTGATGACAGTTTCAGGAATGTGACTTTTAATGAGTGGATGATATTCCATTATCATTAAGCTTTCCTTTCTACAGTATAACTTAAGCTGCCTTCTTTAGAGTTTTGGGACTTCCCTGGTGACTCAGCTGGTAAAGAATCCGCCTGCAATGCAGGAGATCCCGGTTTGGTTCCTGGGTCAGGAAGATTCCCCTGGAGAAGGGAAAGGCTACCCACTCCAGTATTCTGGCCTGGAGAATTCCATGAACTATATGGTCCATAGGATGGGAAAGAGCTGGACACGACTGAGTGACTTTCTTTTTTTTTAGAGTTTTGAATAGGCCCCTCACCTTCTGGTTAACCCACCATTCCAGGATGCAGGGAGCAGCCCTTACTGTGAGGGTGCTCGGGCACGGTACAGGTGCATGAGGAAGAGGGTTATTTGAAATTGCTCTCATTTCTATGTGTATGTGTATGTTTAATGTCTCCACTGAAGCTAAGGATGGCGTGTTGAAAAAAGGAAAGCACCAAACTGTGGTTGACAACCAGCTTGTGACTATTTTCCTGGAACCCAGTGAAAATGCAGAAGAGAAGACCAAAGTGTCTTCCTCGACACAGTCACAAAAAGGGGCAAGGCACGGTGAGAAGCCTCCAAATGTAAAGGACTTTCATAATGATGTGGATTCCTGTCTCCAGAAGGTGGGTATTGAAGGGAGCTATGTATGTCCCTGCAACTTCCTCTCCAGTCCAAGGGCCATTTGCTGAGGATTTATTATGAGCCTGGCACTGTTGTAGATGTTGGGAGACAGCTGTGCTTAGTTGCTTAGTCGTATCCGACTGTTTGTGACCCCATGGACTGTACCCTGCCAGGCTCCTCCGCGGGGATTCTCCAGGCAAGAATACTGTAGTGGGTGGCCATGCCCTCCTCCAGGGGATCTTCCCAACCCAGGGATCGAACCCAGGTCTCCCACATTGCAGGTAGATTCTGTACCATCTGAGCCACCAGGGAAGCTGAGAGGTACACAGAGGCGACCACAACAGACAGGTCCCTGCTGGGGATGGAGAAGTACGTTGACAATAAGCAAGAAAACAAAATAACTAAAGTCATTTCAGAGAGTGAGAGGTGCTAAGAAGAAAATATAATGGGGTTTAGCGTTAGAGAGTGACAGGGCTGGGGCAAGGAAAGAGAAGGAGTTTGTGTTATTTCTGACCAGCAGTCACTGAGGAGATGATATTTGGCTTGAGAATTGAATGATGAGAAGGGACCAGCCATGCAGAGACATTTGACAAATCAGAATCAACTGCCTGCTATGTGCCAGGCACTGCCACAGGAGCCAAAGGTACAGCCAGGAACAAGCAGACCCTGCCCTCAGGAACCTTACCTTCTAGGGAGCCAGATAAGAATAGTAATCATATAGATAGGGAATAAAATATCTGCCAGTGATAAACATCTGCTAGGAAGAAGAACAAAGCAGAATTTGTTGTTGTTTAGTCACTCAGTCATGTCCGACTCTTTGCAACCCCATGGTCTGTACCCTGCCATGCTCCTCTGTCCATGGGATTTTCCTGCCGGTACCAGCCGGCAAATCGAACAGGTCCTGCGAGGAGAATCCTGCAAGCAGCTTAGAAAAGAACTACACATGCACACAAAAGATAAAGACAAAAGATGGGGTCGAGAGGGTCAGCAACTCCAGTAGCGGCCTGAAATTGGCTGACCACGACTTTATTTTTTGTGCAGTTTATATATGTTCGGTAAGGCAGGGAAACAAGGCTATTCTCTAATCAGTAACCTTCAAAAGACAAGACAAAGCTTAAGAAAGGCTCCTGTTCCCAGGTTCCCAGAGCTAAGTGTTTCATTTTTCCTCAAGGCCATCAGGGTATAGATAAACAGAACTATTTTTGCTTGCCCACGCCAAGGAGCCAGATGTGTGAGTAAAATATTAACTTCTAAGGGGTGGCGGGACAGGGAATGTGAGTCTTGAGATAAGCAGGCATTCCTGCAGACTCTTCCCAGGGCCGTGTCTTACAAGGAAGACCCCTCACTTCTTTTGAGGGCGGCTCCCCGCATTTTCCCAGCAAGAATACTGGAGTGGGTTGCCATGCCCTCCTCCAGGGGATCTTCCAGACCCAGGGACTGAACCTGCGTCTCCTGCATTGGCAGGCGGATTCTTTACCATTGAGCCTCCAGGGAAGTCCATAAAGCAGGATAAATGATAGTAAAGGACTACTATTTTAGATAGGATATTGGGGAAAAAACCTCTCAAATGAGGTGACTTCTGAGTAGAGACACGAATAAAGTAAGGGAGCTAGCTAAGTGGATTTCTAGGGGAAAAAGATTTCAGGCAGAGGGAAAATAACAAGTGTAAAGCTGACACAGCCACCCCCACCTCCAACACACCCAGACAGGAGCTTACATCCCGAGCTTGGAAGCTTCAAGGAGGGAGGCCACTGTGGCTGGAGGGCAGAGAGCAAGAGAGTGAGACAGGACGTTGAAGAGGTAGCAGAAGTCTGGTCTTTGAGGGATGAAGGTCAGGACTTCGGATTTCAAATTAGATATTAGGAGAATCCTTAGGTAGTTTTGAGCAGAGGGGTAGAGTGAGCTGATTCACATTTCTCAAGGATCCCTCTGGCTGCTGTGTGGAGGACTGAGTCTAGGAAAATGTGGAAGTGGAAGGTTAGAGTCAAAGATTTTGAGGGAGAACAGAACATTAGAAATCTTGCTTTTATATTATGTTCAATTTGCCACTCTCTTTTTTCTTTTTTTTTTTTTTTGCCTAATCTGGGTTTCTCTCATATTTGAGTTTCTAAAGGCCACGGTTTAGAGGGACTAGCAACATTGCATGCAGTTAGGGGGTTAGTTTTTTGTTTTGTTTTTAAAGAAGGAGCATAGGAGAGAAAATAATAGGAAAAAACTTCATCCTCACATGTATGGCCCCCTCCCAGGCTCACACCCTTTAGTCAGAAACATAGCAATTTACCAAGAAAATGAAGTGCCTACCCTCCACCCGACTTGCCAAGGTCAAACCAACAGTGGCAGCTCTAGAATCCAGACTTTCTGTCCTTGTAATTTTAAAAAATGTTAATGCCCAGATTCTACATTTACATCACAATCTCTGAAGATGGGCCTGGGCCTCAGCTTTTTTTTTCTCCCTGGGCGATTCCAGTGTGCAAACAGGGTTGGCTGTTTCATCAGGGCAAGAGTGCCTCTGGGCTGCAGTACAGTGCCTGCTCTGCAGAAAGGAACTGAAAGAAGTCATCATGGTTATTTCTCTCATCTCTAGACATTCTACTGAGAGACCATAGACCTGGATGTTTAATATATTTCATTTGCTCCCTTTTAAAATTTCAGATCTTTCTTACTGTCACGGCAGAACTCAACTGTCAGCTGCTCTCTAAAGAGCAAAGGGATCTCATCACTGTTCGCTGCCCCAACATCGAACGAGTGGAGGACAGTGATGGAACTGAGAAAATCTGCGGCAACTTCAGCGATATTGAAAAAGTACATGGCTTCTTAAGTGACCAGCTCCTGGAAAGGGAGCAGAAACATGAATCTTCCGCTTGGACATCAGAGAGGGAGCCACTCAGCCAGCAAGACCGGAACAGCTGTGTTTCTCCCTTCGAACCAGAAAGCAGGTCAGAAGAAAAAAGAAACCGTTTTGAAGTTCCCTTGGCTTTCTATGAATACTTCACACACTCCTGCCCTGATAAAATAGCCTTCATAGAGAAAAGATTTGGTACAACAATAAACAGTCAGGCGAGTTCTCCAAATATGGTCTATTTAGACTTCACCTCCAGTCAATCAGGTGGCGTCGAAGCAGCGCTCAAGACTTTTGTCGAAGAGTTTCAGAAGCATGTAGAGACTCTGAAGCAGGAATGTGTTGCCCTAGCAGACAGTAAGCAGGCAACCAAAATCAAAGAGGAGTTAAATCACCAGTTTGCGAAGCTCCTCATAAAGGAGAAAGGAAGAGAATTAACTCTCCTTGGGACCGCAGATGACATTTCAGCTGCCAAACATTTTCTTGCCTCAAAGAATTTTGAAAGTCTTGTCAAGCCACCTGTGAAAATATTGACTCTTAAGGACATGATAAAGGGAATTGAGGTTGATACCGCTCACTATAAGCTTTTAGAAGCAGAATTATCCCAGGAGATATCAAAGATAGAAAAAAAGTACGACACTCAAAGTAACATTTTGGGGATAAATCAGAAAACCTGCATTCGATTTGAACCCAAAACCAAGGAATTGGATCTATCCATACATGCTTATTCAAGTTTCATCGACACCTATCAACATGTCTCTTGTCAGATGACGAGAGAAGTTCTTTCGCTGAAACTTTTGGGCAAGGAGAGAAAGCACTTACATGGGGCAAAGTTCTCTGATGATTTTAGGAAAAGGCATCCAGATATACACTTCGCACTAAATCGAGAGGCAGTGACTTTGATTGGGTTGCCCAATCGTCTTACAAAGGCAAAACAGTACGTCTTAAACAGATGTGGGGTGTCTCCATCAGCTACAGAGAAATGGAATGAAACACTCATGAACACTGATAGTCACAATTCTAAAGCAGCTTCACCAACGTTGCAGCACCTCACCAGTTCTGAGGTGTCAGAAGTGAATGAGGAACAGGACACGTGTGTCATCTGTTTGAGTACCATTAGCAACAAACACGTGCTCTCAAAGTGCAAGCATAAATTCTGCAGCCCTTGTATCCAGGAAGCCTTCTCATATAAGCCAGTCTGTCCTGTGTGCCAGACTTCCTATGGTGTCCAGAAAGGGAATCAGCCAGATGGAAGAATGAGCACCTTTGTTGTAAGAGATTCACTTCCAGGTTATGAACCCTGTGGCACCATCATAATTACTTATAATATTGAAGGAGGCATACAAACAGTAAGTGTTTCTGAGTTCCATGGATTTCTTTCCAGTAAACTGAGATTATCAGAGCAACAGGGACTGTTCTGTTACCAATTGGCAGTCAATTTCCCAGACAGTTATCTCCATGGTCATATGAAAGGATTTTAAATGCTTATAAAGTGAACTTTGTGAATAGTAAAAAGTACTTTGTTTCCTTATAATAGGTATCTTTCTTGTCTCTTAAGGCAGAGAAGGGGAGGGTGGTGATCGTGCGTTGGAAGGAGGATTGTATTCCCAGAATGAATTTGGGGAAAGAGGAGAGATATGAATTATAAGGGGAATCTGAGCAGACCTTCAGTGCTCTTGTGTTTTGTTTGCTCTGTGCATATGAACACATCTACACGTGTAGTGAAATTTAGACACAGATGTTTTCATGTGACGTTTTCTTGCCTTCATACAGAAAGAGCACCCAAACCCAGGGGCGAGATTTTCTGGAATAGAGCGAACTGCATACTTGCCTGATAACAAGGAAGGAAACGAGGTTTTGGCTCTGCTTCGTAGGGCCTTTGACCAAAAACTGATTTTCACAGTGGGGGAGTCTCGAACATTAGGAGTCTCAGGTGTCATTACATGGAATGATATCCACCACAAAACGTCCTGGACTGGGGGACCACCAAGGTGAGAACCTTTTGAAACAGAATGGCTGCTAAATAGAATTTAGAGTCATAAAACATGGCAATTTGAAGATGTGACTGTAAGGAGACAGTTTATATCAGTGAGACTGGATGCAGTATTTTGACAGATGCTAATCAGGGATGATAATCTCAAAGACAGAAAGATTGGTTCCCATGACCTTCTACCTTCCAACCACAAGGTATCATACGGTTCTTAAATTTTGCATCAAAGGGCAGTGGATCTTCAGAATGCAGATAAATGGTATATAAAGTGATTTAATTTGGGTGATTCAATTTGGTATAATTTTAATACTCCACATCTATTTGAAGGGTAGATCCTAGGAATGTCACTTTGCCTTCTTTTAAGATCACCCTTTCTTCTACCCTCCTCTCCCATGAGTCCAGTAGAGATCCTAAATTCACTTGACTAATAGAACTCTAGAAAAGTCTTAGTTAATGGTGATGGAAGTTGTATCATGGGCAATCCAATTGCTCTTTATGAAATTCAGACAGAATACTGCAGACCCTTAATATTCAAAAGGGAATATATCCTGACTTAATTTCCAAAATTTGAAAATCTTCCTATAGCAAAATGATTACCCTCCATAGAAATACAGTATATTATAACTTTATTAGAATCATTGCTTAACCATGAGCTGAAATTAAAGTCTTGTTAGAAGGCAGATCCTGGGCAGGTAGCTAGACGTATTCACCAGCTAAATGATTCACCTCAGCACACTTACAAATGATTATGTCATCAACCTTCAGGATGGTTTGTAAATATCTGCAACTCTGAATGTTAATGTCAAGGACCTAGTGTACAGATTTTTTAAAAAACATCTGCGGTGAAACTAAGGGCATCTTTTCTTCTGCAGGTATGGTTACCCTGATCCTCACTATCTGAAACGTGTCAAACAAGAGCTGAAAGATAAAGGAATTGAGTAAAAAGACTGTATTAAAAGGATGTCTCGAGCCAAGCTTCCAAAAGGCGCAGTTGAAAAAGTAGAGTAAATTCTAATCTAAATTCTTGTATAAAAACACCTTAAACATTTTTTCATCTCAAGAAGTGGTTTGTATATGCAAGGTTGTCATTTCTGGAGTGTTACATTTTATGGATGAAAAAAGCCCCAGAGATCTTTGCAATTTTGCTGCAGAGGTATTGCACCTCGTTCACATGTCATCATTGTTGGGGTTACAGGGGTGATGTGCTGTGAATTGGAAATCACCTTCTGTGTTGTTCAGCTGAAGTACTCGATGCCAATTGATCCTCCTTTTATTGCTATCTCTGCGATAGTCCTTTAGTTTGGTTTGCTTGCCCTTTAAACTCTATCCTAAGAGTAAAATTCTAATCTGAATGGAAGCAGGGGAGGGGAGGAAGGCTTTGGTTGTGAAAAATTAGAGAACCACATTTCTCTCCCTATCCCATGGCCAGAAAGATGTCCAGGACAGAAATTGAGCAACTTTTGGTAATAAATGGAATCTCTTTAAGTTGCTCAGTCATGTCCACCTCTTTGCAACCCCATGGACTATAGCCCTCCGGGCTCCTCTGCTCATGGGATTTTCCAGGCAAGAATACTGGAGTGGGTTGCCATTTCCTTCTCCAGGGGATCTTCCTGACCCAGGGATCAAGCCTGGATCTCCTGCACTGCAGGCAGATTTACCATCTGAGCCACCAGTGTTTGGGACACAGAACCTGGAGTATAGTTGATGCTTACTGAATTTTTGCTGCCTGACTCAAGTTGCTAATAACCCAGCAGAGAAATATATATTCCCTAAATCTTTGGCAGAGCTCTTGGAAGCCTTTGGCTTTGGAAGCCATTTCTGGAGTCCTCACCACTTATTGGGGAAAATGAGTTTGTTACTCTGGAACTTGTGGCCTCTGAACTTTGGCCAAACTTTGTCCTTGCTCCCTGCTGATCCTTCTAATCTGCCAAATGGTGTGCACTTCTCCTGCCATGGTAATGTTACACACCTCTGGGCACTTTTTCTCTCTGGATATTATTGTGCTTTTATGCATACCCCATTTTGAGTTTTAACAGATAAATCACAAAATGTCCGTAGACTATCATTTTCTCAGTAACTGTAGACCCCACAGCACTTTCTTCTTCCTTTTGCTAAGTCCCACCATGTCATGCTTTCTCCCTTAAATTATTTCTCCCTCAGAATGACCAGACAGAGAAAAGGCTCAAGTTGTGCCTACTGTAAGGAATGTCAACATGCCAAAATTTACTTCTAAATGGTTTTCCAACTCACAGGTTTTACTAGCAAACTATCTCGTTATCCATGTTCCAGTCTTTTTCCAAAAATGATGAATGAGATGCTCTTTTCTTAAAAATACATGCATACAATTTTGTTGGTCAGACAGTAATAGTTGATATTATGTATTTATTTTGTCGCCTTTATAAGAACTTTGTATCTGGACTATTGATACTATTAGTATCCCCATTTTGTAACTGAGAAAGCTGATGTGCAGAGAAGGGTAAGTACCTTGACAAAGGTCCCATAATAAGTAGCGGTGCTGTAATTGGAAGAAGTTAGGGTGACTCCAAGGCTTTTGTGCCCAGAGTTGTACTGTCTCTGACAGGGGTCTTCTCCTCCATGGAGAAGGCGGAGGAGTTCCCATTTTTCTGAGCTTCTCTCAGAAATGGATTCGTGCACAGTACTCAAAGTAGATTTCCTCTGAGGAAGTCCTATTTGAAAAAATTTAAACCCCAGAATTTTTTCCTTTGTTCAGAGAGTTGAGGAAATTTAAGGTAAATGATATATATATAAATCAGATCAGACATTTAGTTTTTGGTGATTCATTAAAGTCTTAGAGTTATAATTAGTTGTTTTGTGTCTATGGATATTGTAGCTAAATTTGCTTCAAAAAAAGAAAAGTTTGGTTCCTGCTAAGATCTGGACCCTAGATTGCAACGTGTGTGCAAGTTTCATAGTGTGAGGGTTGTCGAGCCTTTGGATCACTGCTTTTGCTCTGTGGAAGGTGTTGTTAGCAATATCTGCTATAAATAAAGTTACTTCCATGTGAGGAACATATCGTCTGTGTTCTTTTTATCGTCCATTTCCGTTTTCTTTTTCCTAGGGTCGAGATTCTGGGTGTTTCCTGCAATGCTTTCGGTGTGCAGTGTGACGCTTGGGCGGACGCCTTTGCCTGGTTTTGTGTGTGTATGCTCAGTCACTTCAGTCACGTTCAACTCTCTGTGACCTGTGGATCGTAGCCTGCCCAGCTCTTCTGTCCATGGGATTCTGCAGACAGTACTGGAGTGGGTTGCCACGCCCTCCTCCAGGCGATCTTCGCGACCCAGGACTTAAGCCAATATCTCCTGTGTCCCTTGCATTGCAGGCAGTTTCTTTACCCACTGAGCCACCTGAGAAGCCCAGTTTTGCATGTAGCTGTTGCTAAGTAGTATCACAATAGACTTAACTGCTCTGAACTCCAGTGCTGCCATGTTCAGCTGTAAAATTCACATTTCTTATTATTTTTCCTGCTTAACACATAGATTACTACAAAAGTAAAAGTCGGTTGCAGGTTTCACGTCTTCTCTCCTAAGAAAGCATACGTAGTAACCTATCAGAGTACACTGGTCCCTCCTTGCTCCAACAGTTTTCGTTTCACCTTTCCAGCGTTAAAACTGCATTACCCAGATGGCCCACTGCTGCTGCTGCTGTTGCTGCTAAGTCGCTTCAGTTGTGTCCGACTCTGTGTGACCCCATAGACGGCAGCCCACCAGGCTCCCCCATCCCTGGGATTCTCCAGGCAAGAACACTGGCGTGGGTTGCCATTTCCTTCTCCAATGCATGAAAGTGAAAGTGAAGTCGCTTCAGTTGTGTCCGATTCTTGAGACCCCATGGACAGCAGCCTACCAGGCTCCTCCGTCCATGGGATTTTCTAGGTACAAGTACTGGAGTGGAGTGCCATTGCCTTCTCCGAGATGGCTCACCAGGCACTGGCAAATCAAGACACCTTTGTCTCCAAAGGAAAAAAAGAGAATTATGAGTAATACTGAGATATTTGATGTTTCCCTAAAGACAGTTTCTGCACAATTTCAATGTGTGGGATTTTCCCCTAAGCACTCCAACACCAGCTGAGTGTCCTTCAGTTCAACTCAAATCTGACACTATCTGGCGATAGCATCAGATTCCACAGGTAAGGGCCCAGTCTCACCAAACTGTCCTCCATTTCAGGAGCCAATTACAAGTCTAGATTGTTCCTGTGCTTCTGACTAAATGGCTATAAAATCAGAGGTTCCCACGAGCCCCTCCTTGGGCTCAATTAATTTGCTAGAGCAGCTCACTGAAGTCAGGAATCCAAGTTATTCACTAGATTACTGTTTACTATAAAATGATATAACTCAGGAACAGCCAGATGGAAGAGATTTTGTTGTTCAGTCGCTTAGTCATGTCCAATTCTTTGCGACCCCAAGGACTGCAGCACTCCAGGCTCCTTGTCCTTCACCATCTCCTAGAGTTTGTTCAAACTTATGTCCATTGTGTCGGTGATGGAAGAAAGGCATATGGGGAAAGGTCATGGAACTTCCATGCCCTCGCTAGGTGCACCACAGGACTGAGCAGAACAATGTAGGGTCCTCTTGGGTACAAAAGCATTTTTGTGTTCCCCGTTTCTCGTTTGTAGAACAAACAAGAACATTTCAGCCTCCCAGATCTTCCCTGTGTTCCAAAGGGAAGGGTCAAACAGCTGCTAATTAAGTGAGGGGATGCAGAAACAAAGGAAAGGAGGTCAAGAAAGAGTTGTGCAGTGATGGTCAGGGTCCTCTTCAAGGGATACACATAAGAATCTGATACATACCTCTATCCACCAAATAATCAATAAACAATATATATAATAGGAATAGAAAAGAGTTTTATTTGAGCCAAACTGTGGAATATAGCCCAGAATACAACCCCTCACATAACACTGAGACTTGCTCAGGAGAAGCATGGTTTTCAGGACATAAGTTTAAAATGGTATCTCTCCTCCCCTGTCTACCAGGAAGAACAAAGCTTAATCACTGGAGACAACTTTAGACCCATAGCAGCCTAGAGATGGCACCGGAAAAATCTCATAACAAATTCTACTAACTGATCTTTGTCTAGTTGATCAGAGGTGTCCTTATAACCATGGGGGGGGGGGGAAATCCTTAACATTTTTGTATAAATTATGTACATCTAATTAATAAAGTTGATATATTAAGTTATGTTTTGATAATATTTAAAATACATACTCTAAATGTAAATAGCCCTTTTAAGTCATTATAAAGTATTTGTACGTTGTAGTTATTTTCTATTTATAGTTTACTAGGAATAATTTTGGAGAAGGCAGTGGCACCCCACTCCGGAGGAGCCCGGTAGGCTGCAGTCCATGGGGTCACTAAGAGTCGGACACGACTGAGCAACTTCGCTTTCACTTTTCTCTTTCATGCATTGGAGAAGGAAATGGCAACCCACTCCAGTATTCTTGCCTGGAGAATCCCAGGGACGGCGGAGCCTGATGGGCTGCCGTCTATGGGGTCGCACAGAGTCGGACACGACTGAAGCGACTTAGCAGCAGCAGCAGGACTAATTTAGGAGAAGGCAGTGGCACCCCATTCCAGTACTCTTGCCTGGAAAATCCCATGGACAGAGGAGCCTGGGGGGCTGCAGTCCATGGGGTCGCGAAGAGTCGGACATGACTGAGCGACTTCAGTTTCATTTTCACTTTCATTCATTGGAGAAGGAAATGGCAACTCATTCCAGTATTTTTGCCTGGAGAATCCCAGGGACGGGGGAGCCTGGCGGGCTGCCGTCTATGGGGTCGCACAGAGTCGGACACGACTGAATCGACATAGCAGCAGTAGCAGCAGCAGCAGTTTTCCCATGCATTTGCCCTCCCATGATTTGCTGCCCATAGAGACTCAAGGTCCTTTTCCTTTGGCTTATCACTCCTTATCACTCCTCTAAAAATTTATTGTTCTTTTACTAAGATGCTGTATAAGCTCAAGTTCTAACCAAATCTTTGAAATTCTCATCTCTGGGTACTCCCATGTGTTACATGTGTGATGCACATGTTAATAAACTTCTGTTTGCTTTTCTCTTGTTAATCTGTATTTCATCAGTCCTATTTACAGGGCTCCAGGCAGAGAACCTCAAATGGGTAGAGGAAGAGATTTTTCCTCCTCTAATAGAAATATGTCAAATAAGTACATTTTAAAGGTGTTAGCTAAAGCTCCTGGGCATACTTGTAAGGTTAGTTGTTCAGTCATGTCCGATTCTGCAACCCCATGGATTATAGCCTGCCAGGCTCCTCGGTCCATAGGATTCTTCTCCAGGCAAGAATACTGGAGTGGGTTGCCATTCCCTTCTCCAGGGCATCTTCCTGACCTCGGGGTCAAACTCAGGTCTCCTGCATTGCAAGTAGATTCTTTACCATCTGAGCCACTAGGGAAGCCCAAAGCTCCTACAGTATATATACAGATGTATATAATAGGCATATAGAAGTGTGTATATGTGTACAATATAAATTCATGGTATATAAATGCATCAAGCCAAGCAAATAAAACACTGTATACCTTAAACGTATACAATGTTGTTGGTTGATTATATCTCAATTAAAATTTTTTTTTTTTTGGTTTAAAATATAAGAAGAAGGGGGACTTCCCTGGCGATCCAGTGGTTAAGAATCCGTGTTTTTAAGGCAAATTTGATTGGGTAATCAATATGGGTTTGATTGGGTAACTAAGACCCCACATGCTGCATGGCACAGCCAAAAATAAATAAATAAAATATAAGAAAAAAACAATGAAACTGTTTAAGGTGAAATGAACTTTTTTTCAAGTGAGATGGATTAGCCAGTGACAGCCAGCACTCATACCTTAAAACAAAGAGAACATTGAAACACAATAGAGAAATCGTTTGTTTTAAGGCAAAAGAGAGCTGTTAAGTCAAGAACTGGAGAGGCTGAGACTCCAGAAAGGGAGAATTTTGAAGAGGGAGGGCTGAATTTTGCAGCCACTTCACCCAGGTGTTAGTTGCTGATTCTGGGCATGGGCCTGAGGCTGATAATTCCATGTCTCCCATCCGGGGAAGACCACTGCTGGGAAACAGACCAGCAGAGCTATGGGAGATCTGGGAGGTTACTTTAGGGCATCTGTTAAATTCTGGGGATGCATGAGTCAAGAGCTCTAAAAACAGAAGCAGAAAGCCTCTGAAGCAGAACAGAGTCTTCCAACAGAGTCTTCTCTTGTGAGACAAGGATTAGAATTCTGGACTCACCAGGGAGATTTCTGCCGAAAATCCTGAAAAGACAGGAGCAAAACTGAGGTAGACTGAGCCTTACCAGGGCGTAACTCAATCTCAACTCAGCATAGGACTTTATTGGATTCGGGTGACCAGCCACTGATTAGAAACAAAATGCTTCATAGAATTAATGTAATTTTGGCTTTATGTTGAAATATAAACGGAAAAGAATATCAAAGAGTATTCTAGATTCAAAAGGACTTATGAGAAGAATTTGCCCTAGCAGACATTGAAATCTATCAGCAACCAATTTGACCCTCTTGGTATAAGAAAATATCAATAATGAGAATATTAAAAAGACTCACACTTTCCCCAATACTCTCCAGAAAATTCCAGGTGGAATGAAAGTTAAATACTTAAAAACCAAAGCAAATACACTCTCATGAATGTAAACAGACTAGCACTAGGGGAAATCACTCTTTGACTTTTGATGGAATAACAGGCAAGAATACTGGAGTGGGTTGCCATTTCCTTCTCCAGGGGATCTTCCTGACCCAGGGATCAAGCCTGGATCTCCTGCACTGCAGGCAGATTTACCATCTGAGCCACCAGTGTTTGGGACACAGAACCTGGAGTATAGTTGATGCTTACTGAATTTTTGCTGCCTGACTCAAGTTGCTAATAACCCAGCAGAGAAATATATATTCCCTAAATCTTTGGCAGAGCTCTTGGAAGCCTTTGGCTTTGGAAGCCATTTCTGGAGTCCTCACCACTTATTGGGGAAAATGAGTTTGTTACTCTGGAACTTGTGGCCTCTGAACTTTGGCCAAACTTTGTCCTTGCTCCCTGCTGATCCTTCTAATCTGCCAAATGGTGTGCACTTCTCCTGCCATGGTAATGTTACACACCTCTGGGCACTTTTTCTCTCTGGATATTATTGTGCTTTTATGCATACCCCATTTTGAGTTTTAACAGATAAATCACAAAATGTCCGTAGACTATCATTTTCTCAGTAACTGTAGACCCCACAGCACTTTCTTCTTCCTTTTGCTAAGTCCCACCATGTCATGCTTTCTCCCTTAAATTATTTCTCCCTCAGAATGACCAGACAGAGAAAAGGCTCAAGTTGTGCCTACTGTAAGGAATGTCAACATGCCAAAATTTACTTCTAAATGGTTTTCCAACTCACAGGTTTTACTAGCAAACTATCTCGTTATCCATGTTCCAGTCTTTTTCCAAAAATGATGAATGAGATGCTCTTTTCTTAAAAATACATGCATACAATTTTGTTGGTCAGACAGTAATAGTTGATATTATGTATTTATTTTGTCGCCTTTATAAGAACTTTGTATCTGGACTATTGATACTATTAGTATCCCCATTTTGTAACTGAGAAAGCTGATGTGCAGAGAAGGGTAAGTACCTTGACAAAGGTCCCATAATAAGTAGCGGTGCTGTAATTGGAAGAAGTTAGGGTGACTCCAAGGCTTTTGTGCCCAGAGTTGTACTGTCTCTGACAGGGGTCTTCTCCTCCATGGAGAAGGCGGAGGAGTTCCCATTTTTCTGAGCTTCTCTCAGAAATGGATTCGTGCACAGTACTCAAAGTAGATTTCCTCTGAGGAAGTCCTATTTGAAAAAATTTAAACCCCAGAATTTTTTCCTTTGTTCAGAGAGTTGAGGAAATTTAAGGTAAATGATATATATATAAATCAGATCAGACATTTAGTTTTTGGTGATTCATTAAAGTCTTAGAGTTATAATTAGTTGTTTTGTGTCTATGGATATTGTAGCTAAATTTGCTTCAAAAAAAGAAAAGTTTGGTTCCTGCTAAGATCTGGACCCTAGATTGCAACGTGTGTGCAAGTTTCATAGTGTGAGGGTTGTCGAGCCTTTGGATCACTGCTTTTGCTCTGTGGAAGGTGTTGTTAGCAATATCTGCTATAAATAAAGTTACTTCCATGTGAGGAACATATCGTCTGTGTTCTTTTTATCGTCCATTTCCGTTTTCTTTTTCCTAGGGTCGAGATTCTGGGTGTTTCCTGCAATGCTTTCGGTGTGCAGTGTGACGCTTGGGCGGACGCCTTTGCCTGGTTTTGTGTGTGTATGCTCAGTCACTTCAGTCACGTTCAACTCTCTGTGACCTGTGGATCGTAGCCTGCCCAGCTCTTCTGTCCATGGGATTCTGCAGACAGTACTGGAGTGGGTTGCCACGCCCTCCTCCAGGCGATCTTCGCGACCCAGGACTTAAGCCAATATCTCCTGTGTCCCTTGCATTGCAGGCAGTTTCTTTACCCACTGAGCCACCTGGGAAGCCCAGTTTTGCATGTAGCTGTTGCTAAGTAGTATCACAATAGACTTAACTGCTCTGAACTCCAGTGCTGCCATGTTCAGCTGTAAAATTCACATTTCTTATTATTTTTCCTGCTTAACACATAGATTACTACAAAAGTAAAAGTCGGTTGCAGGTTTCACGTCTTCTCTCCTAAGAAAGCATACGTAGTAACCTATCAGAGTACACTGGTCCCTCCTTGCTCCAACAGTTTTCGTTTCACCTTTCCAGCGTTAAAACTGCATTACCCAGATGGCCCACTGCTGCTGCTGCTGTTGCTGCTAAGTCGCTTCAGTTGTGTCCGACTCTGTGTGACCCCATAGACGGCAGCCCACCAGGCTCCCCCATCCCTGGGATTCTCCAGGCAAGAACACTGGCGTGGGTTGCCATTTCCTTCTCCAATGCATGAAAGTGAAAGTGAAGTCGCTTCAGTTGTGTCCGATTCTTGAGACCCCATGGACAGCAGCCTACCAGGCTCCTCCGTCCATGGGATTTTCTAGGTACAAGTACTGGAGTGGAGTGCCATTGCCTTCTCCGAGATGGCTCACCAGGCACTGGCAAATCAAGACACCTTTGTCTCCAAAGGAAAAAAAGAGAATTATGAGTAATACTGAGATATTTGATGTTTCCCTAAAGACAGTTTCTGCACAATTTCAATGTGTGGGATTTTCCCCTAAGCACTCCAACACCAGCTGAGTGTCCTTCAGTTCAACTCAAATCTGACACTATCTGGCGATAGCATCAGATTCCACAGGTAAGGGCCCAGTCTCACCAAACTGTCCTCCATTTCAGGAGCCAATTACAAGTCTAGATTGTTCCTGTGCTTCTGACTAAATGGCTATAAAATCAGAGGTTCCCACGAGCCCCTCCTTGGGCTCAATTAATTTGCTAGAGCAGCTCACTGAAGTCAGGAATCCAAGTTATTCACTAGATTACTGTTTACTATAAAATGATATAACTCAGGAACAGCCAGATGGAAGAGATTTTGTTGTTCAATCGCTTAGTCATGTCCAATTCTTTGCGACCCCAAGGACTGCAGCACTCCAGGCTCCTTGTCCTTCACCATCTCCTAGAGTTTGTTCAAACTTATGTCCATTGTGTCGGTGATGGAAGAAAGGCATATGGGGAAAGGTCATGGAACTTCCATGCCCTCGCTAGGTGCACCACAGGACTGAGCAGAACAATGTAGGGTCCTCTTGGGTACAAAAGCATTTTTGTGTTCCCCGTTTCTCGTTTGTAGAACAAACAAGAACATTTCAGCCTCCCAGATCTTCCCTGTGTTCCAAAGGGAAGGGTCAAACAGCTGCTAATTAAGTGAGGGGATGCAGAAACAAAGGAAAGGAGGTCAAGAAAGAGTTGTGCAGTGATGGTCAGGGTCCTCTTCAAGGGATACACATAAGAATCTGATACATACCTCTATCCACCAAATAATCAATAAACAATATATATAATAGGAATAGAAAAGAGTTTTATTTGAGCCAAACTGTGGAATATAGCCCAGAATACAACCCCTCACATAACACTGAGACTTGCTCAGGAGAAGCATGGTTTTCAGGACATAAGTTTAAAATGGTATCTCTCCTCCCCTGTCTACCAGGAAGAACAAAGCTTAATCACTGGAGACAACTTTAGACCCATAGCAGCCTAGAGATGGCACCGGAAAAATCTCATAACAAATTCTACTAACTGATCTTTGTCTAGTTGATCAGAGGTGTCCTTATAACCATGGGGGGGGGGGGAAATCCTTAACATTTTTGTATAAATTATGTACATCTAATTAATAAAGTTGATATATTAAGTTATGTTTTGATAATATTTAAAATACATACTCTAAATGTAAATAGCCCTTTTAAGTCATTATAAAGTATTTGTACGTTGTAGTTATTTTCTATTTATAGTTTACTAGGAATAATTTTGGAGAAGGCAGTGGCACCCCACTCCGGAGGAGCCCGGTAGGCTGCAGTCCATGGGGTCACTAAGAGTCGGACACGACTGAGCAACTTCGCTTTCACTTTTCTCTTTCATGCATTGGAGAAGGAAATGGCAACCCACTCCAGTATTCTTGCCTGGAGAATCCCAGGGACGGCGGAGCCTGATGGGCTGCCGTCTATGGGGTCGCACAGAGTCGGACACGACTGAAGCGACTTAGCAGCAGCAGCAGGACTAATTTAGGAGAAGGCAGTGGCANAGCAACTTCGCTTTCACTTTTCTCTTTCATGCATTGGAGAAGGAAATGGCAACCCACTCCAGTATTCTTGCCTGGAGAATCCCAGGGACGGCGGAGCCTGATGGGCTGCCGTCTATGGGGTCGCACAGAGTCGGACACGACTGAAGCGACTTAGCAGCAGCAGCAGGACTAATTTAGGAGAAGGCAGTGGCACCCCATTCCAGTACTCTTGCCTGGAAAATCCCATGGACAGAGGAGCCTGGGGGGCTGCAGTCCATGGGGTCGCGAAGAGTCGGACATGACTGAGCGACTTCAGTTTCATTTTCACTTTCATTCATTGGAGAAGGAAATGGCAACTCATTCCAGTATTTTTGCCTGGAGAATCCCAGGGACGGGGGAGCCTGGCGGGCTGCCGTCTATGGGGTCGCACAGAGTCGGACACGACTGAATCGACATAGCAGCAGTAGCAGCAGCAGCAGTTTTCCCATGCATTTGCCCTCCCATGATTTGCTGCCCATAGAGACTCAAGGTCCTTTTCCTTTGGCTTATCACTCCTTATCACTCCTCTAAAAATTTATTGTTCTTTTACTAAGATGCTGTATAAGCTCAAGTTCTAACCAAATCTTTGAAATTCTCATCTCTGGGTACTCCCATGTGTTACATGTGTGATGCACATGTTAATAAACTTCTGTTTGCTTTTCTCTTGTTAATCTGTATTTCATCAGTCCTATTTACAGGGCTCCAGGCAGAGAACCTCAAATGGGTAGAGGAAGAGATTTTTCCTCCTCTAATAGAAATATGTCAAATAAGTACATTTTAAAGGTGTTAGCTAAAGCTCCTGGGCATACTTGTAAGGTTAGTTGTTCAGTCATGTCCGATTCTGCAACCCCATGGATTATAGCCTGCCAGGCTCCTCGGTCCATAGGATTCTTCTCCAGGCAAGAATACTGGAGTGGGTTGCCATTCCCTTCTCCAGGGCATCTTCCTGACCTCGGGGTCAAACTCAGGTCTCCTGCATTGCAAGTAGATTCTTTACCATCTGAGCCACTAGGGAAGCCCAAAGCTCCTACAGTATATATACAGATGTATATAATAGGCATATAGAAGTGTGTATATGTGTACAATATAAATTCATGGTATATAAATGCATCAAGCCAAGCAAATAAAACACTGTATACCTTAAACGTATACAATGTTGTTGGTTGATTATATCTCAATTAAAATTTTTTTTTTTTTGGTTTAAAATATAAGAAGAAGGGGGACTTCCCTGGCGATCCAGTGGTTAAGAATCCGTGTTTTTAAGGCAAATTTGATTGGGTAATCAATATGGGTTTGATTGGGTAACTAAGACCCCACATGCTGCATGGCACAGCCAAAAATAAATAAATAAAATATAAGAAAAAAACAATGAAACTGTTTAAGGTGAAATGAACTTTTTTTCAAGTGAGATGGATTAGCCAGTGACAGCCAGCACTCATACCTTAAAACAAAGAGAACATTGAAACACAATAGAGAAATCGTTTGTTTTAAGGCAAAAGAGAGCTGTTAAGTCAAGAACTGGAGAGGCTGAGACTCCAGAAAGGGAGAATTTTGAAGAGGGAGGGCTGAATTTTGCAGCCACTTCACCCAGGTGTTAGTTGCTGATTCTGGGCATGGGCCTGAGGCTGATAATTCCATGTCTCCCATCCGGGGAAGACCACTGCTGGGAAACAGACCAGCAGAGCTATGGGAGATCTGGGAGGTTACTTTAGGGCATCTGTTAAATTCTGGGGATGCATGAGTCAAGAGCTCTAAAAACAGAAGCAGAAAGCCTCTGAAGCAGAACAGAGTCTTCCAACAGAGTCTTCTCTTGTGAGACAAGGATTAGAATTCTGGACTCACCAGGGAGATTTCTGCCGAAAATCCTGAAAAGACAGGAGCAAAACTGAGGTAGACTGAGCCTTACCAGGGCGTAACTCAATCTCAACTCAGCATAGGACTTTATTGGATTCGGGTGACCAGCCACTGATTAGAAACAAAATGCTTCATAGAATTAATGTAATTTTGGCTTTATGTTGAAATATAAACGGAAAAGAATATCAAAGAGTATTCTAGATTCAAAAGGACTTATGAGAAGAATTTGCCCTAGCAGACATTGAAATCTATCAGCAACCAATTTGACCCTCTTGGTATAAGAAAATATCAATAATGAGAATATTAAAAAGACTCACACTTTCCCCAATACTCTCCAGAAAATTCCAGGTGGAATGAAAGTTAAATACTTAAAAACCAAAGCAAATACACTCTCATGAATGTAAACAGACTAGCACTAGGGGAAATCACTCTTTGACTTTTGATGGAATAGAAATGAAAAAAAGATGAACAGGTTCATTACTTAGATAGTTTTAGCTTTGATGGAATGAACATCAATAAAGCTAAGATCTTAAAAATCCAGAGAAATGGAGAAAATGTTTGCACATAAACACAGAAGTTCAATAACTGAAAAGTATAAAAAGCGCATATAAATGGGCAAAAATACTAACTGTCCATCAAACAAATGATTAAAATTCAATCATACAAGAAGAAATATGATCTTAAATCATGATTTTAAAACTATGCAGCCAACTTTGTTGGTAAAATAGCTGTAAAATGCACCTACTGTGAAGTTTCATTTTGTACCTAAAAATAGAACAAGAAAAACTTCTGAAAAGTGATAAAACTCAAAGCCTGCAGGCCTTGAAGAAAGCAGATATGCATTAATGACAGCAATGTAAAGAAAGCCAGTCTTCTAAAGGGTAAAATGGCACTTTATTGAAAGAATCATAAATATGTTCCAGCCCCCCATCCCACTAAGTAATGGAATTTATCCTGAGGAAATAATGTTTAATTAAAAAAACAAAAGTAGACATATACAATGTTTGTTTTATGATATTAAAATACCAAAAGAAGCGAAGATCCCAACAGTGCTGAAATATAGAAACTATTTGTGGTATATCAAAATAACATATATACTCTAGTGATACACTGAAGATATAAATATGATGCAGGAAATAGAAGACATTTGGTTAAATCATGTTACATTAAAGGAATAATGCCAAATTATGTATGTGTTGTGTTTTAAGTTACTTCAGTCATATCCAACTCTTGGCGATCCTATGGATTGTACCCACCAGGCTCCTCTGTACAGGATTTTCCAGGTAAAAGTACTGGAGTGGGTTACCATCTCCTCCTCCAGGGGATCTTATCCACCCAAATATTGAACCTACATCTCCTTCATTGGCAGACAGATTCTTTACCAGTGAGCCACCTGGGAAGTCCAACTAAATGTTGATTCTTGTCATTTTCCTTGTAAGTTTTCTGGAATGTGCATGGAAGGAGGATCTCTTGGGCAGGATCCAACACCAGCTAAGAAAGAAAGAAAGGAAGCTCAATTGCTTTTCAGCTCAAAAGAAGGTTTGGTGTATGCAGTGGCTTTAAAATACATTGACAAGTTCTTATAAATACACCTCCTATAAGGGAGTGGAGTCTATTTCTCCTTTCCTTGAATGTGAGATGGCTTTAGAGACTCGCTTTGACTTGCTTCTAATAAATAGAATGTTGGAGAGGAGACACTGCCTAACTTGAGGGCTAAGTCATAAAAATTGGTACAACATTGGTCTCTCTCTTCTCTCTTTCTCTTTCCCTCTTTGTCCCTCTCCACATGCCTTAGCAGCTAAACTGCCACGTTAGAAGTCCAGTGATCCTGAAGCTGCCAGGCTGGAGAGACCACGTAATGAGACCATGCATTCATGGTGATGCCAGAGGAGCCTCAGTTTTTTTAGTTGTCCCAGCCTAGCACCAGACCTGTGTGAGTAAAACAGCCTTTGAGATGACTCCAGCCTTATCCACAGTCTGACCACAATCATATGAGAGACCTTGATGAAGACTGTCTACCTGAGTCCAGAATCTTGCAAGATGATAGTAACAAGTGATCGTCATTGTTTTATATCACTATATTCTGGGGAGGGTTATCAAATAGCAAAAGATAACTAGAATAATGTACTCAGCACTCACTGTGCCAAGAGTTTTTAAAAGTTAGGTTGATTGCTGAGTATAAAAACAGAATAATTTTGTAGCCACACTGCACAGCTTAGGGGATCCTAATTCCCTGACTAGGGCTTGAACCTGGGCACTCAGAAGTGGAAGTGCTGAGTCTTAACCTCTGGACCACCACATAATTCCCAAGAGAGTAATACAGACTGAAATTTTTTTACATTCGTGCCTTGATTTCATTGGTTACGTCAGTTAGGGAAGATGGATATGGAAGGCAGAGATTTTTAATTTATTTTAATTCAAGTGTATGACTGACTAACGGAAATAAAAAATTTACCAAACCTCTTACATGGAACGAAGACTTCTAGAATGTAAGGGTTTTAACATACACACCTTCTTGTATGTGGACTAACTCACGAGACTGTACTTTCAGACCAATGATAATGTAATATCCAAATACCTTGAATTTGATACTGCAAGGAGGAAGGACACCCCTGACTTCTTCAGAAGCCCCTCTAGTTGGGCTATGAAAGACAACGGATTGAGCAGATGGTTCTTGTTCTCAGTTGCTGATCTGCCTTCGTTGAACGGAATGACAAGATGCTTCAAAATGTCATACCCAATTAGGTGTGTGTGTGTGTGCGTGTGTGTGTGTGTGTTAGTCGCTCAGTTTTGTCTGACTGTTTATGACCCCATGGACTGATCAGGCTCCTCTGTCCATGAAATTCTCCAGACAAGAATACTGGAGTGGGTTGCCATCCCCTTTGCCAGAGGAACCCCAGTCTCCTGTGTTGCAGGCAGATTCTTTACCGAGCCACCAGGGAAGGAAATGGCAACCCAGTCCAGAACTCTTGTCTGGTGAATTCCATGGACAGATGAGCCTGGCAGGCTACAGTCCATGGGGTTGCAAAGAGTCAGACGTGACTGACACTACCAATGCTTACTTCTGTCTGATGGTCTACACCTGTAAATTGCAGTTCTCAATCACATGCTTATTTAAAGCCAGAAGTAGCCATATTTACTCATAAAGTTAAGTGAATGAACACTTTGTGATTTATAAAGAAGACAAAGGATAGACTTTTAAGGGCTAAAATCCACTATTAGCCATTTGCATATAAAACTGATACAATCTTGGAGCAAGAGCTGGTAACCATTATTTCCAGTGCATTTTCTTCTTTTTTCTTTCTTCTTCTTCTTCTTCTTTTTTTTTTTTTTTGGCCACACTCTGTGGCTTGTGGGATCTTAGTTCTCTAACCATGGATTGAACCCAGGTCCAGTGGTGAAAGCAACAAGTGTCAACCACTGGACCACCAGGGTACACCCTGAACCAGCCAGGGTATTTTCTAGGGAGCCCCAGAAGGAAGCTTCGCCTAACCTCTCCTCACCACCCTCCCCTATCTTCTCCATCAAACAAAGGAAGGGGTGCAGCTCAAGCAGTGCTGAGTGGGAAAATTATAACATCATAACATGAATGTTTATAATAAAAAAAGAAGGGTCTCAAGTTAATGGTATAAATTTCTGTCTTAAGAAACTAGAAAAAGAGCAAGTTAAACCTTGCTCTTTAAACAAACCAAAGAAAAACAATAAGAGATAAAAGAAGAAATCAATGCAATAAAAAATATAGAAAGAGTAGAAGGAAAAAAATCAATAAATCTGTAAGCCAGTTCTTTGAAAATATCAATAAATTAATAAGCCTTTCTTTCTACTATATAACAGCATAATTTAAACATATGAAGTCAGATAGTATGTGATACTGGTTATATATTCATCTTTTTATCTTATATAACCCTGAAAATAAATTTTACTGGCAAGTACTATTAAATTTATTTTTTAAGGATGAGAAAACCAAGATTTGTAGATTTTTATTAATTTGTCCAAGGTCACATAGCTGGTAAAATACAGAATAAGTCTTTAACCCAAGACTGTCTGACCCAGGTCTCAATTATCATATTGCCCTAACTATCAATATCTTGAAGAGGATACAAGGGTGTCTATCAGACACCATTTTAGGAATGACTAACCTTTCTCTCAGTTGCTAGAAACATCTGCTGCTGACAGGTCACAGCTGCATCCCTCACTGGAAGTTCATCTGAGCCTGCAGAGAACTGCCTCTGCCAAGACTAGGTGACGTTTTCAGTTGTAGGCAACTGAATATAAAACTAAAAGAAGCTTTAACAACAAGGACATTTACTGACTCAGTAAGAAATCTGGAGGTAGGTGGTTCTAGGGCTGATTCTGTACCTCAATTACGCCATCAAGGATCCGGACTCTTTCTCTCTCTCCAATGTGCCATTCTCAGTGTTTCTGAGGCGTTGGCTTTCATGGTTACAAAATGGCTGCAGTATCTCCCATCAACATATCCCAACTGATTACATCCCCCAAAATGTAAGGGATTCCCTTACAAGGGATTTCTCATTGTGTCTCTATATAAGGAGGGGGGAAAAAGTATTTTCTAGAAGCAGAATTCCCTTTCTTTCAGTTCTCTTTGCCTAGAACTAGATAAAATGGTCATCCCTAAACCAATTCTGAGAAGGGAATAAGATGAGTAAAATTGACTTAGCCCAACCGTGAGTCAAGTGTGTGTCTGAAAGGGCATTTGCTTTACCTAAGCACTTTGGTCCTAACAAGGAAGGGGAGACTGCCTCTGAGAAAGCAGCCAACCTACTCAAAATGTCTGTAACGCTTAGCAAGGACTAACTAAACTAAAGTGGTTATAGTATAAGACAAAATGGACTTCAAGGCAATAAGAATTAATAAAGGAGAAAGAACAGCACACATTAATGACAAAAAGAAACACTTTACTTGGATGATATAAAAGTCTTGAACTGATATACCCTTAAATTAAGCAAAAGCAAAAGAAGATAAGGGACAAGTGGCAAAATTACAAGGGGAAATTAACAGATCACCCACCACATGAGAGAGCCCATTCCCCCCCTATACCCTCACTACCACTCTTTGCTATTTGGACCACATAAGTTTGAACTGTGGTGTTGGAGAAGCCTCTTGAGAGTCCCTGGGACTGCAAGGAGATCAAACCAGTCAATCTTAAAGGAAATCCGTCCTGAATATTCATTGGAAGTATTAGGTAGTTAGAATAGGGAAAAGGAGTCCAAAATAGTGGTGGCTAAAAGACAAGGAAGGGGAAAGCCCGCAAAAATAGAACAGAGGAAGATCAAAGGAAGGTCCGAGGACTGGAGTGAGGACTTCAGGTAGAACAGCACTCCTGACTAAGCCCAATTTGCATAGGGCAGGCCCAGGGGGAAGAAAAAGACTTAAAAAGAGGAGCCAAAGGGCTCTCCCCACCCCACCCCTGCCACAAGTGCTTGCGCCGTTTTTCCTTCTCTCTCTCTCCCTCTCCCCCTCCCCCAAGCGCTGGCACGCTTCTCCACCCTCTTCTCGTCTTTGGGTTGGCATGACCTGATGGTTTGAGGATGGATTCTCCTGCTATCTTCTAAATAAAATTGAGCTGTAACACTGATTTGTCTAAGAGCTATAACATGGTCCGTTCGAAACCTGAGAGCTATAACACGGTCTGTCCAGGACCCAAGAGCTGTGACAGCCGAGGGGGCTTTAATGTCCGTCACTCCAAATCTTTGTTGTGACGAGACAAAAACCGAGGAGCACACACTTGCCTGACAGAAGGGCTGAAGCTGAAGCTCCAATACTTTGGCCACCTGATGCGAAAAACTAACTCACCGGAAAAGACTGATGCTGGGCAAGACTGAAGGCAGGAGGAGAAGGGGATGACAGAGGATGAGATGGGTGGATGGCATCACTGACTCAATGGACATGAGTTTGAGTAGGCTCTGGTAGTTGGTGATGGATAGGGAAGCCCGGCGTGCTGCAGTCCATGGGGTCGCAAAGAGGCAGACATGATTGAGCAACTGAACTCAACTGAACTGAAGTATATCCTCAGTGTATCCCTCACCAATCTGGCATGCTGAGCTTAGCTTTTCACTGGTCTGGCCATTCAAGTCAAGTGAAAGTCGTTCAGCTGGGTCCGACTTTTTGAGACCCCACTGGGGTCTCCAATTGGTCTCCAATTGGACTATACAGTCCAATTCTCCAGAATACTGGAGTGGGTAGCCTTTCCCTTCTCCAGGGGATCTTCCCAACCCAGGAATCCCACATTGCAGGCAGATTCTTTACCAGCTGAGCCACAAGGGAAGCCCTTGATCTCCTTAAGTGACTTTTATTTGGAGAAACTATACATTAGGAATTACTATACTGAGAGAGTGGGGGCATTAGAGACATCCCCTGTGTAAGTTTGAAAATGAAACTTCTACAAGGGACCAGAGCACAGGGAATAAGTCCACCACCTGGTGTGGGTCCATCAGGGGACTCTGAGGACTGAAATTGAAGGGGTAAAAGGCAGGGTAGCTTACCTTGGTTCTCAGGTCACATCCTTTATAGGGAAGCAGTTTCGGGAGCAAAGTGAGGCAGAGTTGGATATGAGGTGCTCACAACTCATTGATTCAGGACAGATGGGAACGCCACCCATTTCCCAGTATATACTCGTGGGAGAAATGGGTGGCGGGGTGGGTGGGGAACTGTTGCGGGCTTGTAGGGAACTTGAAAGGAGGCTGATGCTAGGTTATAGAAGTTTGTAGAGAAGTTGAAAGTGAAAACTTAGAAAAAGCAGAGAAAAGGAAGTTCAGCCCAGAATGCAGATATGGGTTGTTCTATTAAGATCATCTGTGACTCTTAGTTGGCAAGAGAAACAAAGAACAGCCATGTAAATGTGGCCACATCTCTGCTGGAGTCTGCTCTCCCCCAGGCCCTGACAGGATGTTTGCTTTCTCGGGAGGAAGTGAGTTTCAGGAAGCACACCCCATAGAGAGAAAGAATTGAGAGAGAGTAAGCACACTGCTAGAGGGGGGAGGGTGTGGGTTCAACAAGCAGAAGTGGTCAAAACAACTGAGGAGAAAAGACAAAGTACTTCAGGGGCTAATGATGTTTTCAAGTTGTTACTCTTGGAAGTATTTTTTCCCTTGTCTTTTAAAATCTGACATCCTAATCCCTCTGATAGATTCTTTCCAGTGACGATAGAGGAGGAACACTGAGCAGACCTTGTGTGACAAAATATACTGCTAATAATTAAAACAATTCTTGAAAAAAAATCCAGAAATGGCTTACCACAACTTCTACTACAGTTTCAGTTTCACTCTGATTTTATTTTTTGTAAAAAGATGGTGTAAGGAAAAAGATAAAACCGCCCAGTTCTGGATTCCCAAACTGGTTAGAGGAGGGTGCTAATCTGAGCTGTGGTTTGGAGTGAAAGGTGCCAATGCCCTGAAAGGAAACAGTCACCACTGTGTTCCAGGAAGAGGGACCCCTTCCAGGACCTGAAACGGCTCTTGTCTAACCCTTGGAAATGAATTGTCCGAGGAAACACATGTGCTGACAAAGCAAGAGCTTTTATTGGGAAAGGGTGCCTGGGCAGAGAGCTGTAGGGTAAGGGAAACTAAGAGAACTGCTCTGCCACGTGGCTCAAAGTCTCAAAGTCTTGGGTTTTATGGTGATGGGATTAGTTTCTGGGTTGTCTTTAGCCAATCATTCTGACTCAGAGTCCACCTCGTTCAGCCAAGATGGATGCCAGAGAGGAGGATTCTGGGAGGCGGTTGGACATGTGGTGTCTCCTTCTGACCTTCCCTGAAGNGTCTTGGGTTTTATGGTGATGGGATTAGTTTCTGGGTTGTCTTTAGCCAATCATTCTGACTCAGAGTCCACCTCGTTCAGCCAAGATGGATGCCAGAGAGGAGGATTCTGGGAGGCGGTTGGACATGTGGTGTCTCCTTCTGACCTTCCCTGAAGTCTTCTGGTTGGTGGTGGTTTATTAGTTCCATGTTCCTTAACAGAACCTCCCATGGTAAAACAACTCATGCAAATGATTACTATAGTGCCTGGCCAGGGTGGGCGGTCTAACTCAGTGTGCTTCCTCTAACGACTGTGTGTCTGAAAGCCCTGGCAGACCCTTCTGCATACTCCCCACTTCCTCCTACTGGGGTCCAGGGTGGTTTGGACTGGATGAGGAGCGCCACCTGCAGGAGGAAAGCTGGAAGTAGGAGAAAATATCTGAATACTGTAGCATTACTATGGATCAGAAATAAAAGCCCTGTAACGGTACTGAACTGAACTGAATGGTAAAGAATCAGCTTGCAACTCAGGAGACCTGAGTTTGATCCTTGGGTTGGGAAGATCCCCTGGAGAAGGAAATGGCAATCTACTTTAGTATTTTTGCCTGGAGAATTCCATGGAGAGAGGAGCCTGGCAGGTTGCAGTCCGTGAGATTGAAAAGAGTCGACACGACTGAACGACTAACAGAAACTCTCTTTAGCCCATCTCTGGTTCTCTTCTTCCTGAAATTTAGTTTCACTATGATAAGAGACAATATATAAGGTCCAGCCCTGCAGGGAATAGAAGCTCTACTTTTTGGCAGATTCTAAGAGGTCTCATCACCTTCTTCACAGATAAAACAAAATCCATCAGGAGAGAATTTCCAGACTTTCCTATCACCAGTCATTCAGAATCACCTACTTCTGTACTCCGTGTTTCTCTAGTGGCTCAGTGGTAAAGAATCCACTTGCCAACACAGGAGATACAGGTTCAATCCCTGGGTCAGGAAGATCCCCTGGAGAAGGAAATGGCAACCCACTCCAGTATTTTTGCCTGGAAAATCCCATGGATAGAGGAGCCTAGTGGGCTACAGTCCACGGGGTCTAAAAGAATCGGACAACTTAGCCACTAACAACGATATAACTTCTGTACTCTAGTTCCTCCNGGAAGATCCCCTGGAGAAGGAAATGGCAACCCACTCCAGTATTTTTGCCTGGAAAATCCCATGGATAGAGGAGCCTAGTGGGCTACAGTCCACGGGGTCTAAAAGAATCGGACAACTTAGCCACTAACAACGATATAACTTCTGTACTCTAGTTCCTCCTTGCCGGTGCAGTAGGAAAAGGGTCCCCTCTTTGGGCTAGGGTCTCTAGGATCCCCTCCCGCCTTCTCCCACAACCTGTGTCCTCGACCTTCCTTTTACTTTTCTAACTATATTTAAACATTTCTAAGATTCTTAAATTCCATCTTAAATATATTTAAAAAGCCAAAAAACAAAAATAACAACTCCCTGACCCTATAAACCTGTAAGCTGCTGTCTAACTTCTTCCCTTTCACAGTCACACATCCGGAGAAAGCTGACCACACTTACTGTCTCCAATCCCTTCCCTTCCTTTCGGTCCTCTGTCCACCGCCGTGTTCCCTCCCCACCAGAAGACGGTGCTTACCAGGTCCTCAGGGTCCAATAGATGTTTCTCTCACCTGATGTACTGGTTGTATTTGAATGATGATCCCTCCTTTGTATTTGAAACACTCCTTCACTACGGGTCAAGGATACACACAATCTTAGCCTCTCTCTCACCTTAATGATCCCATCAGATAGATGCCACTTTTATCTAGTCAGTTGCTCAGGCCATGCATGGAGGAACATGGAGCCATGCTTGAGTGTCTTCTCTTGTTGCCCACATCCTTCAGCAAGTCCAGCATCAACTTGGAACCCCGGCCCTTCTCAGTCCTCCTCGGCCAGCACCCTGTTCTCAGCCACCCTCATCTCCCTACACTACAGCAGCCACCTGGCTGGCCTCCTGCCTCTATTCAGGTTACCACAGAGCAGCTCAAGGGATCCCATACAAGCACATCACGTGGTACTCTCCTCTTGCCCAACGCCCAAGGTTATCTGTAATCATCCTTAGGCTTCAGATTACGTGTTTCCTCCCCATAAACCCTCCCTGAGCCCCCATACCTAGGCTAGGAGCCTCCCCTGATTTGTTCTGGGAACACCTGTATATTCCTTCCAACAACACTTACTCCACTGTCCTAAGTCCTTGTAGCCCCACGGTTTCATTAGCTCAGTGAGGGCACAGGCTGTGTCTGCCTGTCAAATCCATTCAGAGTGCATGGCAACTAGAACATATTCTATTAAAAAACAGCTGTGAATGTACTGTTCCCCCCATTTCTAGATGTACAATATTAACAGGTCAAGGAACAAAATGCGAAAGTAGGGAAGCAAGGTAAAATTCTGGCAATTAATTAATTGTTGAAAGAAGGCTGAAAATGGGCCCCAAACAATTCTAAAGAATCACAGTTTGTAAAATGGCGGCCTGGGGCAAAAACGAAGCTTTTTTTGTGTGTGCAAGGTCTAGTGACCCAGAGCGGCTGACTGCGTCTGTGGCTTGGGTGAGTAGCCAATGGTGCCCGAGCTTAAGGTCGCGGGCGAAAAGATGGAGGGGAAGCCCCAAGGCGACGCCAGCTTCTGCCGAGGCCCACGGATGAACGTGAAGAACGGGAGGTGGAGGGAGGGGCAGGTGGCTTCTAGTCCAACTTGGGCCGGCCATTTACAGCCAAAGGCAGAAACGAAGGCAGGAGGAGTGTTCTGGGAAACGAAAGCGAAAGAGGCTTAACCGCTGGGAACTGGGGAGGAACCGGCAGTCGGAGCTGGGCCAGCAGACGAGGATGGCTGAGCCCGGCTCCTTCCCGCTGCTGGTCGAGGGGTCCTGGGGCTCCCAGCCCCCGAAGAACTTGAGCACCAAGTTGCAGATGTACTTCCAGAGCCGGAAGAGATCTGGAGGCGGGGAGTGTGAGGTCTGCCCGGTGCCGGGGAGCTCGAACCGCTTCCTGGTGCTCTTCTACCCGGACGACGGTGAGGGGCAAGGGGTGCGGGGGACAGGGCAAGCTGGGCTCTTCTTCCAGGGAAACCCGGGGCGCGAGGGCGCGGCGGGAGAATCCGCCCGGCGCCGGCAGCAGCTGTAGAGAAGCGCATGGGGTGGGAGGCGCGGAATAGACGCGGTGGTCTAGGGCGCCGCGGTTCCGCCCGCGCTGCGCTTCCAGGCGCTGCGGGAGGGGCGGCAGCCAGCGCTGGTGCGTTAAGTAAACATTTGGCACGGTATGACGGAAGGGGTCTGCCGGAGAGCTGGTGGACATTTTACAGGGCTACATCGTGCAGTGGCGTCGTGTGCTAGTGGCAGAGTTGCAGTGCCATTGCAAGTGTCTTCTTCCTGTGAAAGCAGCAGTTCTGAAACTCCAGAGCTTTATGGTTAACGTAATTTGAAGTGATCCAAAACAAGGAGAAGGAAAAAGAGCTGAAATGCTAATGTCTAACCACCCTTGGACTTCCCTGGTCCAAGTATTAAAGAATCCACCTGCCAGTGCAGGAGATGCGGTTTGATCCCTGGGTCGGAAAGATCCCCTGGAGAAGGAAATGGCAGTCCACTCCAGTATTTTTGCCTGGGAAATCCCATGGACAGAGGAGCCTGGAAGGCCCCAATAGTGCATGGGGTCGCAAAGAGTCGGACACGACTGAGCAACTGAACACAATCTGAAGCAAAGAGAGTCTCCTGGGAGAGTCACGTCTAAACTGACTCCTGAGAGCGAATTCAGTTCTTGATAGGTGAGATGTTGGGGAGAGCTGTTCAGATGGGAGCAGGTGACAGTGCTGGGGGCAGGAGAGCAAAGGCTCTCCAGGGAAGCCCAGGGAAGTGCCGGGCTCCCTGGGGGTAGCTTTGGTTTGAGGAGTGAGCCTTCTCCATATGCACATGCGAGGTGAGAGACCCGCATGAAAAGAACATGTGGGGTTTGGGCAATTTTATGATTACAAAGAGGATGCTTGTAATTTAAAAAAATCTTGGGCCTTCTCTTATTAAACTTTTTAAAAAAGAAGTGGGGTGTAAATTAAGGCTAATAAGAGTTGAGTTGAGATGAGAGAGGGCCTTGCATGATGTGCTAAGGAGTATGAACTTTCCCCCAAGGTAGGCAGTGAAGGGCCATGTCCATATACACTTTTCAGGAGATAAATTTGGATGCAAATAATACAGTGATTTCTGTTGGGAGAGACCCTGGACATTAGATCTGAAGAAGACCATGCTATGTCCAAGTGAGGACCAGTGAGGCCTTGAATAAGGAGAGTCAGCGTGGGGATGAAAGATGCATGTTTCCTACTGCTTTGGATTTTGTAGCTGATTCTACAGGAATAATAGGTGTTCACTTGATGGAGAGAGAGAGTCCCCGTGCTTTCTGTTATTTATTTATTTTTTTGGAAAAAAAATTTATTTGCATTGCTTCCATTTTTCTACTGTAGTATTAGGACTTGACATAAGCATTCTTCTACCTCCTATTTACAGTTCGTTCAGAATATTACTGCAAATATAGTATACAATTTTTAAAAACTTATGGGGAACTGCAGTTTTTGTTTTTCTCTCCTCTTTACAGAGGAGATCTCAAAATCATCCAACTTAAATAAAAATTTATACGGACATTTTCTGTATCTCTTATTTTTTAGATGGGGAAGGAAGGGGTGATATTCTAAGTTGATTGAGTTTTCAGGGGGAAATTCCCTCCCAATAGGTAATTGAGCCGGGCTTCCCTAATAGCTCAGTTGGTAAAGAATCTGCCTGCAATGCAGGAGACTCTGGTTCGCTTCCTGGGTTTGGAAGATCTGTTGGAGAAGGGAAAGGCCACCCACTCCAGTATTCTGGCCTAGAGAATTCCATGGACTATACAGTCCATGGGGTTGCAAAGGGAAGCCCTGAGAACAGTTGGAATCCCCTAGGACAGGAATGTAAAAAGGAAAGAATAAAACCCCAAAATAGGGATTCGTGAATCCCTGTGAAGTGTGACAGAAGAGATGTAGGCATGGATCAGGAGATGAGCGTGACTCAGAGCCTTTAAAACAATGTCAAAAAGTTTTCCAAGGATTAATTTCGCCAAGAAATGCTCTAAAGGGTATCTGTGCAATGTAAGTCATTTCCCCCTCGGGCTTCACTTTTCCTCACAGGATTTTGTACCATTTTGATTCCAGTTGTCAACATCACCACTGACCTGGCCCTTAGGGACACTTCTTTCTTCTTTAGAATCCCATTATCCTCAAGAGTTGTCCTCAAACTGGGGTCACAGACTCCCTGCATCCAAATCACAACAGGTTAACAGGCACATTTCCAACTTTGTCCTAGACACTCAGGTACCCTGAGGGTGGAGTGGGTGAGAATCTGCATGTTTAACCCCAGTTCACTGAAGTTTGGGACTTTGCAGGTGGTGCAAGTGGTAAAGAACCCACCTGCCAATGCAGGTGACAGAAGAGACATGGGTTCAAACCCTGGGTCGGAAAGATCCCCTGGAGGAGGAAATGACTGCTTACTCCAGTGTTCTTGCCTGGAAAATCCCATGGACAGAGGAGTCTGGTGGGCTACGGTCCATGGGTCACAAAGAGTCAGACATGACTGAAATAACTTAGCACAGCATTAAAATTTGAGAATCCCTGTTGTTTGTTGATGACCCAGAACAAAAATAAATGATTGTAGGAAATACAAACCTCATAAAAATACAAACAGCAGAAATATAATTATATGAAGATAATATTCTGTTCTAGTCCTCAAAGCAATGGCACCCCACCCCAGTACTCTTGCCTGGAAAATCCAATGGACGGAGGAGCCTGGTGGGCTGCAGTCCATGGGGTCGCTAACAGTCGGACAGACTGAGTGACTTCACTTTCACTTTTCTCTTTCATGCATTGGAGAAGGAAATGGCAACCCACTCCAGTGTTCTTGCCTGGAGAATCCCAGGGATGGGGGAGCCTGGTGGGCTGCCGTCTATGGGGTCACACAGAGTTGGACACGACTGAAGTGACTTAGCAGCAGCAGTCCTCAAAGCAGAAATGATTTCAGTCTCCCTGCCGGGTTTCTTCCTTCCTGCCTCCCAGCCCACTTCCTCCCTTCCTCCACCCCTAGACTTCTTGAATGTCCCTCTTGCAGTACACCTTGCACAGACACTCAAACTTAGTTCAACTCAAATCCTTGTATGGTCAAAGTTCTTAGGGAGTGGATCAAAGTTCTTAGGGGGTGGAAAGTCCCTTTTTAGTTTTGATTTCCTACCAGAGGAATGGCTTTCTCAGCAGTCAGGAGTTTGATAACATCTAATGACTTACCCCATCATTGCCCGAAGGTCGGAGTTCTTCTCTCTGGAACGCCCTCTGCCCTCCACAACAGGAAGTGGCCCCAACAGATGCAGGCCCATAGTGTAACACAACTTGGGCCTTATCATTTACATAAGAAGAATGAGCCCCAAAGCACTTCTCTGTAGAAATTAATGGATAGGAAACAAACTATCTGACAGCTCTATTGTTTTATATAATTGGCTGAATTTCTGGAAAGTCAATCAAGTGCAAATTAACTGGTGAGATTTAAAATTCTGTTTCAGATATGCATATCTGTCGTCTTTTTTTGGTCATTATTTGGCTCATTATTGTCAGCTTCTTTGAGGTAAGGGAACCCAACTTCTCCTTAAATATAATTACATATAGATGGTCTGAGATTGATGCACATGACAGCCTGTCCACATGGGTAAAGGTGGTGGTGGTGGTTGTTTAGTTGCTAAGTTGTGTCTGACTCTTTGTGACCCCATGGGCTGTAGCCTTCTAGGTTCCTCTGTCCTTGGCATTCTCCGGGCAAGAATACTGGAGTGGGTTGCCATTTCCTTCACCAGGTGATCTTCCCAACCCAGGGATTGAACCCATGTCTTCTGCACTGGCGGTGGATTCTTTATCGCTGAGCTACCAGGAAGTCCAAGAGTGGTTAGACGTCACCATTTCATCTCTTTTCCCCCCAGATTCACCTTCTCCTTGTTTTGGATCACTTACTGATACTGCTACCATCTGTTCTCTTGAAATAGTCGTGCCCATACATACTACACACAATCTCAGAATAAGCTGACACATGCAGATGCCTGGACAGGACTCTTCCAAAATATACGGAATGCAACACAGAGGTCCATGACTCTAGATAGTTTGGCTTACAAAACACCCTGCTGTTTTGGGCTCAGGGGTCTTATCCAGTCCTTAGTCCTCACCTCGGCTTAGGACAGCCCATTATGAATCCATGCAAAAACACTCACCCTGCTCATAAAGAGTGAAATTAGAGTCTGGCATTCCACCTCATATTGTTTTTGAGGCCTGTTTCTGAGGTGGCATCCAGTGAAGACATCACCTCCTTCATCTTCTTCATAGATGCTTGAAGTGGGAAAGCTACTCAAGACCTTTAAAAAAAAAATTTTTTTTTTCTTGGCTGCCCTGGGTCTTCATTGCTGTCCATGGGCTTTCTCTAGCTGCTTCTCTTATTGTGAAACACAGGCTCTGGGTGCTCCGGTTTTAGAAACTGAAGCATGTGGGCTCAGCAGTTGTGGCTCCAGGGCTCTGGAGCTCAGGCTCAGTAGCTGTGGTACATGGGCTTAGTTGCCCCAAGGCATGCGGAATCTTCCCAAACCCGGGGTCAACCCGGTGTCCCCTGCATTGGCAGACAGATTCTTGACCACTGGACCAGCAGGGACGTCCCTCAAACCCTTCTCGAGGAAAGATTCTGCTTATATTTTTGGCCTCAGCAGGCAACCACATCAAAATACAACATGGCAGCCCAGCATCTGTGATAGAGCCACGCTTGTGACTGCAAGACACCCCCAAAGGTTCTCCTTCACCCTGACCTTTTTGCGCCAGCTGACTGTGTTGGCCATGCCTTCCCCTCTGAACTCCCCCACTCGCTCTTCTCCATCGTCGGATGCCATGCTCTCTGATTTTCCTTTTCTCTCTCTAGCTGCTCCTTCTTATTATTGTAACTTACATTTACATAGCCCTTATGAGTGTTACAAAATTCATTCACAGACACTGCTTCACTTGAGGAAACTGAGACTCAAGAAGCTAAAATATTTTCTCAGTGACTCGGCTGCTTCACGGCAGAGTTGGAATTTGAATCAAGGTCTTTAACCTTATGTCCACTGTTCTTTTTTTTTTTTTGGCACTACAGCTCAGCTACCAAATGTGCTAATTCTTTTTTGTATTTTGTAAGAATCTTTCCCATCCCTCCTTTGCTATTCCTTTTACTATCCTATGTAAGGCTCTTATCACAGGTTAAATAATTGATTGAAGTACCTTTTTAAGAGGGCTGCTCTCCATTCTGCTCATTGTCAGCTGAGCTACTTTCCTAAAACATGGCTTTCATAATGTCATATCTTAGTATCAGTAGTTCACAGTGAGAGATGCTTTAGTTCTTTCCCTTCATTGTAGAATAAATATTGCTACCTTTCTGAGTGCCCACTGAGCAAAGGGTACTGTATTAAGTTCTTTATAATGTTTCTTCAGTCTAATCCATGTAACACATAAGACTGCTGCTGCTGCTGCTAAGTCGCTTCAGTCGTGTCCAGCTCTGTGCGACCCCAGAGATGGCAGCGCTGCCACCAGGCTCCCCTGTCCCTGGGATTCTCCAGACAGGAACACTGGAGTGGGTTGCCATTTCCTTCTCCAATGCATGACAGTGAGAAGTGAAAGTGAAGTCGCTCAGTCGGGCAGTGACCCCATAGACTGCAGCCCACCAGGCTCCTCCANTCCCCTGTCCCTGGGATTCTCCAGACAGGAACACTGGAGTGGGTTGCCATTTCCTTCTCCAATGCATGACAGTGAGAAGTGAAAGTGAAGTCGCTCAGTCGGGCAGTGACCCCATAGACTGCAGCCCACCAGGCTCCTCCATCCATGGGCTTTTCCAGGCAAAATTCCTGGAGTGGGGTGCCACTGACAGTCTTCATTAATTAATAGACAAGAAGACTGAGATTTTGTCAGTAAAGCTTATTCAAGAACATGCTCAGGGTTAAAAGAAAAAGAAATTTAAAGATAGAATTCAAATCTATGTCTGCTTGATAAACTTTTCCTCTTTTCATCATACACAGCCTCTCTTGAGAAGCTGACCAAGCCACTGACAGATGATGATGAAACCTATGAAAGTCATAGAATAATTTTGTTAATAAAGATTGCTTAACAGCTTTTCTAAAAAATTTCAGTTCGGCAGCGAGTTCTAGAGAGAGAGAACCACGAGTTAGAATGGCCGGGAAAAGGAACATTCAAGTTAACTGTCCAGATTCCCACAGTCCCAGATGAAGTCCAGGAGGGGAAAATTCCCACAAAGGTAAGTATAGCGGTGATTACAAGAGAAGTCGAGTGTTCTCCCAAGGTATGTGGGGATGGGAACCACGACGAGGAAAACATAGTGGAATGAGAAGTATAACTCGCACTGGGGTGAGAAAAGCAATTTATAGATGTGGAGGGAGTGAGAGTGGTGATGGGGTAATGGGAGAGGAAGCACTTTTTGTTGTTTTGAAAATTCAGGATTGAGGGGCTACCATAATGATGGTTTGAGATGTAAAATCTTGGGTCCATTCATCCTAGGTACTTAATGACCTGGAACTTGCCATATTTGTTTCATTTTCACACGGTTTAGAGGGGCGAGTGATCTATGCTTCATATGTTAAGTATTTCCTCAGTTGTAAAATGGGATAGTAATAGTGTTGACCTCTTTGGTTTATTGGATTGTTGTGATGATTAAATGACACAGTCTTAGTAAAGCACTTGGCCTAGTGCTTGTTAATACTAAACATTCAATATTTAGTATTGAATTAAACAACATTCATTGTTAAATGGGGAAAAGAACATGAGCTGCATTATTTCTCTGATTTAGGTCTTACCACGAACATTTGGTGTTCCTTTGGAGTTTTGTGACTCGTTTTTACTGGTGATTTGTGTGCTAAGTGGATATGCCATGAAATGTGAGGTGTATTCAATAGCATTATTGCCTGAGTTTTTAGTTATCATTTCTGTAGACCCTACATCTTTAGACTGGCCCTAGGGACACTTTCTTAATGTAAATAAATTATTAGTAATGTATTAATGTGACTTTATCGTTTGATTTCAGGAATCCAAGACCAAAGAAAAGGTTCAAGAATCAGGTAACTTCCATTTATCAGGCAGTTTTGTTTTCACTAGACACTTTGCATTGCAGAGGTCACCCTTCTCTTCTTGACTTCATAAGGCAGGGTTTGCTCAGCTGAGAGATGCTTTGAGCTGCATTATCTCCATCCTCTCAGCCATCTGCTCAACGGCTGCCTCTTGAGTTCTAAGGCTTCAGATCAGAAGGAAGGGAGCAGCTCTCTGCGGGGACTGAGAGTACCTTGCAATTGATGGGAGGATAAAGAGGTACCTGTAGGTGGATGAAGTGACCTTTAGACTCTACCTGTGCCCAATCACCTGTTGAGAAGCAGGGATATGACGTGACAGTGGGAGCTGTGTGCAGCCAAGTCAGTTGGCACTGCTTTCTGAGCGCTGGATGCAGGATACGAATGCAGCCCTCCAGGTCAGCACTTACCACATCTGCTGTAGGAAACAGCCAGCAATCCAGTAGCTGTTGTGGACTTTGCTACTTGACTTGTGTCTGGGTGTTGGCCTGCGTGCCGCCTGACAAGACACGAGTTTTCCTGGTTATAGCTAAACCTTAGGGAAGAGGAGTTTCCAAGAAAAGTTTAAATATTGTCCTCTAAAATTGAAGTTTTCTTAAGAACATGTTTAGATTTTTGCAACTTTCCTTTTCTGAAAATGGCTCTGGGATGAGATCTGCCTTAACTTGGCAAAATGCCTGGATAGGGATGTATAGGTTGTTTCTGCCTAATATAGATGTACTATTAAACTGTAGACTAGAGTATGCATGGTTGAGAAGCTCCTGCTTCTTATGAGACAGGAATTTTTTTCTCTTTAGAGGAAGTTCTGCTTTGTGTTCTTCAGATATGGCTTGCCCAACTCCCAGTATTTGTTCACTGTGACTTCCTACACCCTTATCTGTTTCTGGAAAGATTCCTTGCATGCTGTACCTGCAAGCTCAATTTTGTACCAGAAAGTGGTTTTATATTTGTAGTACATTTATATCTGTGCCATTTCTGGAATTAATCAAGTCTGTGTTTCTTATGGTTTCATAGATTTCAGCCTAACTCTGTCTTAACTGACTTGTTAGCACTGTTTCGGATTTGCTTAATGCTCCAAGTATGTACTCAGGGAGAGCCAATCAGCCTCACTCCACCAATGTCCTGGAGATTTTAGATGCATTTACTAAACCTGTTGTAACCTGAGCTTGACTCTAATTGTAGTAACCAGCCAGGAATTGGGGTGGTCTTCAACAAGATACTTAAGTTGACCCCTTTAAGAGTTGGAAGAAGAGGTTCTTTGTTGAAGAGTTGCTTCACACTGAATCTTGACAATGACCCTAAGGCCAGGACTCTTGAAATTAACTGGAATGGAGTTAACAGTTTTCAGAATTGTTGCCCAGGATGAAAACAAAATAGGTTTAGTGAGCAGATAGCATTTACTCTGCCATAATAATGTCAGCTCCCTTTCTTTTTATTTTTTGGGTACCTCCTTTAGAAAATTGGTAATTTCCTTTCCAATGTTTTTTATATGTACGCATCACCAGACAACCAGTGCCATGAATGCAGGGCACTAACGGGATAGTTGCTCATAGAATTTCTAAAGACTGTGACATACTCATCATGCTTCAGGGCACAAGCATAGTGTGAGACTGATCTTCTGTATATAGTTAACCCTTGAACAACCTGAATTTGAACTGTGTGGATCAAATTGAACATGAATTTTTTTCAATAAATATATTTTAAAAATTTTTGGAAATTTGTGACAATTGGAAGAAATTCACAGATGAACCACATAGCTTAGAAATACTGACCAAATTAAGAAAAAATTAGTTATGTTGTGAACACATAAAACATATGTAGATGTACATATAACATACAAAATATGTGTTAATCAACTGTTCATGTTATTGGTAAAGCTTCCGGTCAACAGGAGGCTATTAGTAGTTAGGATTGTGAGGAGTCAAAGTTATACACAGATACTTGACTGTGCAAGGGGTTGGGCTCCTAATCGCCATGTTGTTTAAGGGTCAAGTGTATATGGACCTCTTTATGGTCGCAGTAGAGGGGTACAAGCTGACTGGGGTGGTTGCTATTCCATACGTTTGAGGTACTCACATAATTCTCTGTGCCATTTTATCTTCCATGTACATTCCTTAGTCATTTGCTGTAAGAATCCTTTTTTTTTTCTCCAGTGATTGAAAATTATTGCTTTTCAGAATATAATATGTTAGGTGCTTCCCATGTTTGGGCATCATTGGATATTCTTGCTTTCCTCCAGTAATCTAAGCAGTAAATCTTCAATTCAGCAGACATTTATTGAGCCTCAGCTGTATACCATGAGCCAGAAATACAAAGATGAATAAATGTGTCCCTTGCTTTGGAGAAGCTTGGTTCAGTAACTGTAATATGGTGCTATGATAGAAATATATGTCAAGTGTTATGCAAAGCAAGGCAGTTTCCTCAGAGAAACAAGGCAGAAAAGAGTGTAATAAAATTGAACACAATCATGATCAGCATCATATCAAATACTACTTTTTATTTTTAACTAAATTAAGCTGAAAGTCTTCTAAGATCCGTTTTTTCCCCAGTTCTTAATCTTTCTTTATTCTAGTTTTATTGAGACATAATTGGCATGTTACTTGTGTAACTTATGTCAACTTTGAAACCAGGAAAGGAAGAAGGCAGAGTAATTAGCCTGTGATAATTTTTTTACATTTATTTATTCTTAATTGAAGGATAATTGTTTTACAGTATTGTGTGTTGGTTTCTGTCAAACATCAACATGACTCAGCCATAGGTATCCATATGTCCCCTCTTTCTTGAACCTCCCTTCCACCTCCCTCCCCACACCACCTCTCTAGGTTGTTACAGAGCCCTGGTTTAAGTTCCCTGAATCATATAGCAAATGCCCACTGGCTATCTATTTTACATATTAGCCTATGATAATTTATTTTGCTAAGAACATGATAGATAAATCTAACATCTTGTACCATTTTGTCTCCCTAAAATCAGATCCATCAAAAAAACTCGAGGAAGACCTTTCTCTCAGTAGAAGATCAGAAAAAGAGGAAGACACCCCAAAAGAGTGTGAAGCTATTTCCTGTTTGGTTGCATTTGAAAATCTCAAGGCAAATGTGACTGATGTGATGTTAATCTTGTTAGTGGAGAATATAAGTGGCCTGACGAATGATGACTTTAAATTGGAATTTATACGAGACTTTAATGTGGCTGTAGTTACCTTCCAAACGTATACTGGTAAGATCAAATGGTGCTCCATTTGTCAGCCTTCTTTGCACTACCCTTTGGGGTTTGGAACACCTAGCTTATGGAACGTCTCTGAAAGTTTCATTCTTTCTAATAGCACATCAGGCTCCTCTGTCCATGGAATTCTCCAGGCAGGAGTTGGTTGCCATTTCATTCTCTAGGGGATTTTCCTGACCCAGGGATCAAACTAGGGTCTCTTGAATTGCAGGCAGATTCTTTATCTTCTGAACCACTGGGGCAGCCCCTCTAGTAGCTAGTAAGTTAATATTGATTTCTTATTTCGAAAGAGAAGCAAATTCATCTTGAAACCAAACTCTGGTATGTTTAATAAACAAACTTTATTGCATGAGTTGTGTATAGGTGTGCATGTGTGTGTATGAGAGAGAGAAACAAACAGGGACAGGGAAGTGAGACAGAAGTAACACACCCAAATAGAAATCTAAAGTCTCAGGTTATTAGAGATTCCGAGCAGAGGACTCTTGTGTTTCCTGTGTTATCTCACTGAGATGAGTAAATATTGATCTGTGTTACTTAACTGGACTTACTGGAGAGTAATAGTAATAGCAGTAAACATTCTTACAGTGCTACTGTAAGTCAGGTACTATGCTGAGTTTGTTCCATGTATCAATTTGCTCCTTTCAACAGCCTTCTGAGGTTATTATTGTCCCTCATTTTTCAGTTGGGGAGACAGAGATGCTAGTACCTGGAAGAGCTAGATTTGAACTGAGGCAGCCCACCTCTATAGAGCCTGTTCTTTTATTCCCTTTACCATATATTTCCGTAGTACTTGCATAGTTATCACATATGTAGGGATGAATAAATGCAGGTGCTGCAGAAAGTGCATGCTCTTTAAGGTCTGTGTGGGGAGTCTGTGGACAGTTTCTGAAATTGGAAGAGCTATCTGCAGATGACAAGGAAATTTTCCAGTTCCAAGCCCTCACTATTCCATGGCCATGGCAGTGGAATGGTTGATCTTAATCAACCAGCTGCTACTGCTAAGTCACTTCAGTCATGTCCGACGCTGTGTGACCCCATAGACGGCAGCCCACCAGGCTCCCCCGTCCCTGGGATTCTCCAGGCAAGAATACTGGAGTGGGTTGCCATTTCCTTCTCCAATGCATGAAAGAGAAAAGTGAAAGTGAAGTCGCTCAGTCTGTCCGACTGTTAGCGACCCCATGGACTGCAGCCCACCAGGCTACAATCAACCAGCACAGGTTCAAATTTATGATTATTTCTCGTAAAGGTAAAACTAAGTCGACTTGCTTTTGTTCACTGAGCAAAAATCTTGCATACCTACTAGGTGTGAGGTACTAGTTTAGGGGCTGGAGGTATACAGGTGAATAATTCTTGGTTCCAGCTCTTGAGGAACTCATATGGGGCCAGAAGAAACCCATTCATAAGTCAGTAATGAAGATGCAGGAGGAAAAGCTGCTTTTCTCAGCTGTGAACAGCAGGCTGTGGGGAATGGGAAGGGGACCCAACATGGTGACTTGGTCTCCTCTGATGTCTATACTCCAGAAATAACAGGCTATCAGATCTCAGATATGCTGTGTTGTTTATACACCCTACTAGCCCCGCTGCCTGAAGCGTTTCCTCCCCTTGCATGCTCAGTTGGTCAGTCATGTCCTTCTCTTTGCCAACCCACGGACTGTAGCCCGTCAGGCTCCTCTGTCCATGGGATTATCCTGGCAAGAATACTGGAGTGGGTCCAGGAGATCTTCCCAACCCAGGGATTGAACCCTAGTCTCCTGCACTGGCAGGCAGATTCTTTACCACTGAGCCACCTGAAAAGCCCCTTCCTCCCCTTATCTCCCTGATAAACTCTTCTTTATCCTTCAAAGCTCAGATCAGCACTACTTACTCTGGGAATCCTTGTCTGATTCCCAGACAAGGGAAACTAATCATTGCCAGTCTTAGTTTTCCCACCTCATTTGATCCCCAAATAGGCCATTTGTTTGCTTTCAAAACTTCTTCCCTCTTGGATGGTGAGCCTTCAAGGACATGTTACATTCATTCCTGTATCCCCAGATCCTAGCATGGTGTCTCGTACATCATGGACTCACTATCAATATTTATTAATTTGAAAGAGATAATTGGACTGAGTCCAGAAGGAGGAATAGGAGCACGATAAAAATATTGGAGAAGGGCATTTTAGGTGCAGGGAATTATATATACAAAGGCAACAAAGAATGGAGTTTTTGAAAGAATGACTGGGTTGTGTGTCAATATGGAAAATAAAATAAATGGAGGTAATAAACAGCGGTGATGTTTAGAAATTAGTTTGGGGTCAGATAGCCAAGGGCATTGTGCACCTCACTAAGGAGCTTAAACTCATGCCTGCAAGTGATAGGGAGCCATTTCAGGACTTGAGGAAAGAGTGAAATAAGATCTGTGTTGCAGAGATGCATTCAGGTAGTGATGTCAAGGAGGTGGAGAGAGCTGTGACTAAAGGCAGGGACATGACTCAGTGTCAGCAATCCCGGTAAGACATTCCTGTTTGCACTGTTTTTCAGAAGCTTCCAGGGAGTCCATAGGCATATAGATTCTCCTGTGGGAATTAAAATCTTGCATTTAAAAATTGAGTGCTTAGCCTGCTTCTTTTTTCTCAATTAATATTCAGTTTCTTCTGTACAATATAAAGATATAATTTTTTGATTGATTAATTGATTTTGGTTTGTAGATGCCTTGAAATTTGTTGGTGAATGTCCCAAGCACAATTCAGTGAAAAGACTTCAGCTTTCTGCAAGACTTCTGGAAGTGACAAAAACAATTCGAGTTGAAAACCTGCCACCTGGTGTTCACGACCGTGATTTAAAATGTTTATTTGAAAATCCTCATAATGGAGGGGGAGGAGTTGCCAGCATCGAATATTTCCTTGAGGAGAGTTCAGCACTGATTGAATTTTTTGACAGAAAAGGTAATATCTATTAATCTTAATTTTGTAAACCATACCTGGCATAACTGAAAATATTGTAGTAGATCTTAACAGTTAAAAATTTTATTTTTTCTCGGACATCCAAGTAGTAATCCTGTATATCTGGTATGTGATACTTGATGAAACCAGTGATTCAAAATTTGGAGAAGCAATGTCAAGTTTTTAAAAGATATAAGGAGATTCTCTCATGAGTCTCTACTTACGATAGACGGAAAAATATAAAAATTATGAAAATACATAATTCTTAGAGTCTTTGAGATATGATTTTTAAAGAGATGATCTATGTTTTAGCTCTACATTTGATAGAAATTCTCAAGTTAATTTCAACAAGTAAAGTATTCTCAGAAACACACAGTTTCTATAACGTATCTTTATTTCCCTTTTCCCCTGTCAGTGTCATCATTCAGAAATTAACAGTGGTGGTTTCACATGCTCAGTGGATGCCTGTAGGATCATTCTTTGTGGCAACTCTGAAAACCTCCTTCTGCTGGACCTTCGGGAAGCACTTCTGAGGGTTTCTTAGACATAGATTGCCAGTTCTCTAAGGCACGTGCAAAGTCAGCTAGGAGATTTTGCTGATGTTCAGAGGTCAAGGCTGAGGAGTAGGAATTAGGGAGCCAGACTTTTAGGGAAAGAAAGGATGTTATGCTTGGGATTAACAGAGGGAGCATGAAACAGAATCATGTGGAATGCCACTTCAGTTCAGTTCAGTCACTCAGTCGTGTCCAACTCTTTGCGACACCATGAACCACAGCACGCCAGGCCTCCCTGTCCATCACCAACTCCCGGAGTCCACACAAACCCATGTCCAATGAGTCGATGATGCCATCCAACCATCTCATCCTCTGTCGTCCCCTTCTCCTGCCCCCAATCTTTCCCAGCATCAGGGTCTTTTCCAATGAGTCAGCTCTTTGCATCAGGTGGCCAAAGTATTGGAGTTTCAGGCTCAAAATTAGTCCTTCCAGTGAGCATCCAGGACTGATCTCCTTTAGGATGGATTGGTTGGATCTCCTTGCAGTCCAAGGGACTCTCAAGAGTCTTCACCAACACCACAATTCAAAAGCATCAATTCTTTGGCACTCAGCTTTCTTCACAGTCTAACTCACATCCATACGTGACCACTGGAAAAACCATAGCCTTGACTAGATGGACCTTTGTTGGCAAAGTAATGTCTCTGCTTTTTTATATGCTGTCTAGGTTGGCCATAACTTTCCTTCCAAGGAGTAAGCGTCTTTTAATTTCATGGCTGCAGTCACCATCTGCAGTGATTTTGGAGCCCAAGAAAATAAAGTCTGACACTATTTCCACTGTTTCCCCATCTATCTGCCATGAAGTGATGGGACCGGATGGCATGATCTTCGTTTTCTGAATGTTGAGCTTTAAGCCGACTTTTTCACTTTCCTCTTTCACTTTCATCAAGAGGCCTTCTTCACTTTCTGCCATAAGGGTGGTGTCATCTGCATATCTGAGGTTATTGATATTTCTCCCGGCAATCTTGATTCCAGCTTGTGCTTCTTCCAGCCCAGCGTTTCTCATGATGTACTCTGCATATAAATTAAATAAGCAGGGTGACAATATACAACTCCTTTTCCTATTTGGAACCAGTCTGTTGTTCCATGTCCAGTTCTAATTATTGCTTCCTGACCTGCATACAGGTTTCTTAAGAGGCAGATCAGCTGGTCTGGTATGCCCTTCTCTTTCATAATTCCACTTAAACTGTTTCATGGGGGGTACTTGGAGGAAACTCCTTTTAGCTTTTATGTGTTGGGAAATTGCAGTGAAGGTATGGTTTGGAGTGGAAGACCTAGTGTTCCTTGGGCAAAGGGACAAAAGAAGAGCTTCTGTTGCCTGTGCTTTAAAGCCCTCTGTCTGGCCTTGGGCCCAGGGAGGAAGCTACATAAAGCTATTACTCTGCAAGTTAACTTCATGTAAGCTGGAAGTTGACAGCTATGAAGCTTTTAAGCATCTTGGGGGCATCTTGGGTGTGTCCTCAGAATGCCTATGCTACATATGTATGTATAATATTGGGAACTATTTTATTCAGGCTTATTTTTTGCTAGACCACATCTGTATTCTTGCCTGAAGAATCCCAGGGATGGAGGAGCCTGGTGGACTGCCGTCTATGGGGTTGCACGATTCAGGCACGACTGAAGTGACTTAGCAGCAGTAGCAGCAGCAGACCGCATCTAAAGGGCACTCTCAAAGGTTACTCTTTGCCCTGACCTCTTTGCAACATCTGACTATGTTGACCACACCTCCTGTTCAAAACTCACTCATTTCCCATTTTCTGTGCCTGAGATACACTGATTTTCCCTTTCTCTGCCTGTGCCTTCTTATGATTATGACTTATGTTTGCATAGCTCTACAGGGTGCTATGTAGACACTGCTAATGGGCACTGCTATTAGATTACTGCAATCTGAGAATACTGAGGCACAGGAAGGTCAAATAACTTGACCAAAGTTACACAGCTAGTAAGTAACAGAGCCAGACTTGAATCTGAGTCTGGCACCATAGATGGGGAAACAATGGAAACAGTAACAGACTTTATTTTCTTGGGCTCCAAATCACTACTGATGGTGACTGCAGCCATGAAATTAAAAGACATTTGCTCCTTGGAAGAAAAGCTATGACAAACCCAGATATCATATTAAAAAGCAGAGACATTACTTTGCCCACAAAGTTCCGTCTATTCAAAGCTATGGTTTTTCCAGTAGTCACATATGAATGTGAGAATTGGACCATAAAGAAGGCTGAGTGCCGAAGAATTGATGCTTTTGAACCGTGGTGTTGGAGAAGACTCTTGAGAGTCCTTTGGACTGCAAGGAGATCAAACTAGTTAATCCTAATCAGTCCTGATTATTCACTGGAAGGACTGTTGCTGAAGCTCCAATACTTTAGCCACCTGATGGGAAGAACTGACTCATTGGAAAAGACCCTGATGCTGGGAAGGATTGAAGGCAGGAGGAGAGGGGATGACAGAGGATGAGATGGTTGGATGGCATTACCAACTCAATGGACATGAGTTTGAGCAAGCCCTGGGAGTTGGTGATGGACAGGGAAGCCTGGCCTGCTGCAGTCCGTGGGATTACAAAGAATCGGACATGCCGGAGTCCAGCTCCAGTAGCCAGGGATTCAACCTGAAGAGATGAACAGTGTTGGCGAATCAGACAGCCTCTCAGTTTTCTTGGACTGCCTATTTATTTCAAGTTTAAGATTTTCTTTTATACTTTTACAAAAGCATTAGGTCAGAGGTTTGGCATTTTCAGTTCCCCCTCACCCAGATTTATTGTGTCCATAGATCATTGTTGCTCTTCAAACAGAGTTCCTGCTTCAGTGACTCTCTGGGAATCAGCCTTGCCATCTATTATCTACTTCCTCTAATATGTCCTATAGTTAACTTGTGATTACATTGTAACTCATGCTACATTCCTCAGTTTACTACTTATTTTCCTAAATCCTGTTTGCCCCTAACATCCTAAGCTCACTATCTCTTAAAAAGGCTTCTAGCTATGCTGCTGCTGCTAAGTCACTTCAGTCGTGTCCGACTCTGTGTGACCCCATAGACGGCAGCCCACCAGGCTACCCTGTCCCTGGGATTCTCCAGGCAAGAGCACTGGAGTGGGTTGCCATTTCCTTCTCCAATGCATGAAAGTGAAAAGTGAAAGGGAAGTCGCTCAGCCGTGTCTGACTCTTAGCCACTCCATGGACTGCAGCCCACCAGGCTCCTCCGTCTATGGGATTTGCCAGGCAAGAGTACTGGAGTGGGGTGCCATTGCCTTGAGCTCACTATCTCTTAAAAAGGCTTCTGGCTATAGTGTCTCTGAAAATTCCTAACTTCTATAAGCTATAGTAAAATATAATAACTTTACAACATTCTTTAAATCTTTAACTTCTAACTATTTTAGTTATTTCTAAGCCCTAAATTCAGTAAACTCCTTTGCCATAAACATTTTCCTCATAAATAGGCTTCAGATAACAGTCCCTCCCATGGCCTCAAGCTGTGGCCTCTGTGCTCATCCTGGAACACTCTTTTGTAAAAGTCCTTAAACAAATGCCAGTGATTAACTTTATGAATTATTCTCTGAGCACAGCTGCAGAAGGCTTTGTGCCTTCTCATGCTCCTCCCAAGAACAATAAGCACTAATATTCCTTTTCAGTCAACTCAGCCAAGGAGAGGAAAAAACAAGTCAGAATTTCCTCCCGGGTCCATGCCTGCAGAATGAGGAGAGGGGTCTGGGGCCGTGCCTCCATTTTGTCAGTAGTGCCTAACGAGGCTCCCGACACGGACACAACTGAGTGACTGAACTGAACTGAACTGAACTGGCGCCATAATCTGTGCTAACTTCTCCACTTTCCCCCAGTCTCCTCTGCACCTGGAATATTAGTTTTTCTTGGAGGATATTTTACCACTTACAAACAGTTAATAATGAGGCAAGCTGTAGATAAAGCTGGATCTAAAATTATGTTATTATTTATCTAAAATTATTTTGTTCAGCTTCACAGAATTCAATTCTCAAAACCTTAAGGAAGACACTCTAAAAAAATTGTTTTTAATTGAAGGATGATTGCTTTACAGTATTATATACTCTACCAAACATCAACATGAATTAGCCATAGGTTTATTTACGTTCCCTCCCACCTCCCTCCCCATCCCACACCTCTAGGTTGTCACTGAGCCCTGGTTTGAGTTCCCTGAGTCATACAGCAAATTCCAATTGGCTCTCTGTTTTACATGTGGTGATGTATGTTTCCATATTACTCTCTCCATATATCCCACCCTCTCAGGAAGGGCACTTTTCCTGAATGCTTGTTGTACACGAGATCTTTTGCTGTTTTCTGTCACAATATCTCGCTGAATCCTCATAAGAATCTGTGCAGTTATATAGTTACTTTTTTTTTTTTTTAAACAGAGGAGGAAAACAGTATGGTGATCTTAAGGCACATAAACGTGAAATCTTTGATGGTTCTTGGGTCAGACAGACCTGAGTTCAAATGCCTGGCTTTGGTGCTTACTAGCTTTGTGATCTTGGGAAAGTTACTTTAACCCACAAAAGTCTCTGTTTTCCATCTATAATATAGGGCTCCCATTACGACTTACCTCAGAGGAATGTTGTGAGCATCAGATTAAATTGTACCTAGCAGTCTTGTCATGGGGATACTCACTGGTACTCAGAGCCTGTTTCAAGCCGTGGTGGGAAGTTGAAGCCATGTATCTGAGCCTGCAAAGGTCATGTTCTTTTCATTAGGTCTGGCTTCAGGCTAGGGAGCCAATTGTGCACAAGGTGAAGTTATTTTTGACTTCTTTTCACAAGATACTGTTTTAATCCAAGTTGCTACTGGAGTTCATTCTAATTCCCTTCCTGCTTAGATCCCTTGTACCTGTCTAACAACTAAACACAAAGTGAGGAGGGGCATGGGGGAGAAGAGTACCTCTACACACATACACACACACACCCCAGTAGATGTCCCAGTAGATGTGACAGGAAGGGCATTAGAGCAGGGACAAGGGAGGTGCAAGACTTACTGAATCAGCCTCTGTGGCTGGGTTGTCTGATGACCATGAGGATGACCTTGGTTTGGAACCCCTGGAAGAGGGCAAGAGCATGGGCTTTGGGGTTAAGACACTGGCTTGAATCTTAGCTCAAATATTTATAGTCTGTGTGTGTGCTCAGTCATGTCTGACTCTGGGACCCCATGGACTGTAGCACACCAGACTCCTCTATCCATGGGATTTTCCAGGCAGGAATACTGGAGCAGGTTGTCATTTCCTACTCCAGGGAATCTTCCTGAATCAGGGATCAGCCCTGCCCCTCTTGAGTCTCCTGCATTGGCAGGCTGATTCTTCACCACTGCACCACCTGGAAGCCCCATTTTCAGTCTGTGTGACCCTATTTGAGTCATCTAACATCTCCTAGCTTCAGTTTTATCATTTGTAAATAAGGACGATAACAATAGTGTCTCTATTTCAAAAGATTGTTGTGAGGGTTATATACATAAACCACTTAGAATATTGTCTGACACGTAGTAAATTATGATAATTATTATTATGTGCCACTTCTTAGGAGTATTAATAGAATCTAAACCATATATGAAATCTAAATTTCTGTAACTGTACAGGAAGAAATTAGAGAAAGAAATAAATAACATGATTCCTAGATGAGCTTTGCTTTGAGAACAAAAACATTCTTCACACTGGAGCAAACACCCTCCTCATGCTTGTGACCAAACTCCTCTCTCTTTCTTAACCTGGTGGTAATATACATTAGTGTTATCATAAAATTTACTTAACAGAATAAAATTTACCTAACAGAATTTCAGCATAGAGTGCTCTTGGCTGGAAAGTAGTTATTCCATGACACAAGGAATACCTGTGTAGTATTAATACATATCAATTTATATTTGAGCACTCTGGGAGTAGTGCTGCTTTGTAAAAGCATTTTGTAACATCAAAGTTCTTACAAACATTAGGATTTTTTTTTCTCTAGAATAGGAAAATGTATTTGCTTGTTTTTGCTTCTGAAACATATTATACTGAATTTATTTTATTTCTTTCCCTTAAGTGATGGACACCATCATGACCAAGAAACTTGACCTCAATAATATGCCACTCTCTGTGTTCCCATACTATCCTTCTTTGGGCACAGCCTTGTACGGAGAGGAGAAACCTCTGATCAAGCTTCCGGCATCATTCAGAGAACCACTGGATCTTTCCTTATGGAAATTCTTGCAGAAAAAGAATCTGACTGAGGAGATACATGATAAAATGAGACGTTGTCACTGTGAGTTGACGTGGTGCCAGGACAACAGTGAAGTGATCATCAGACCTGCAGCCACATTAGTCAATGAAGGAAGACTAAGAGTCAAGACTTGGCGGAAAGATGTTTCCAAACTTTTCTCTGACATCAGGTCTAAATATACAGTGACCTCATTTAAAGTGGATCCAACAGTGTGGGACACCATTAAAGACAGTTTAGGAGATGATGGGATTTTGATGGAATTTGATGCACTTGCAAGCATTGTAACCTTAGTGGGGGAGTCAGACGATGTACAAAGCACTGAGCCACAGATCAAGGGCTTAATAGAAAGCACCATTCAGAATATTAAAAGAGAAGAGCAAAGTCTGAGACAACAACTGGCCATTACTTCAAGCAAGTATTCACTTCTTTTGCACAGTGGCGTACAAGAGCAGCTCCACACGGAATGCCCAGATGTGGAAATTTATTATGATGAAGCCTCTCAACACATGTGCTTCAAAGGACTCCCTGCAGAAGTGTATAAAGTAAAGTGTGAAATTCAGGAGAAGGTATACACCATGGTTCAGAGAAACATTCATGTTCACCCTGAGGTTTTCCAGTTTCTGCAACAGGTTGACTGTGCAGAGTTCTCTAAGTCTCTCTTTACAGCACAGAACATTCTTGCAGTTTACGAGCTAGAGGGCACAACCGTCCTCTTAACTGGCTTCTCACCCGAAGTCCTTGTGAAAGCTGAAAACCAAATGTGCAGCACCTTAATTTGTAAGTGCATTGATGTTGAGGACAGGGAAGTCCTTAATGGCAAGAATTGGAAAGGGCTCACTGGAAATTTGTGTAAGAAACACAATTCCTCCTCAAAGACTGTAGTAATCCAGGAGGTAACTTCAGAAACTGCAGCCCAGGTCATCATTGCAGGCTGTGTAAGAGAAGTAAGTAAAATCTACGACTTGCTTTTTGACTTCGTGGAAAAGCACACAAAAATAGAGATATGGACTGGAGTAAAGAGTTCTTTAATTGTTGATTATTTAAAAGCAGAAAAGCAAATCTGGCTAAATATAAGGAGGATGAATGTTCAGGTAAATTTTAATCCTGAGAACAAGCAAAAAGGCATTTCACTAATTGGCCCAAAGACCAAAGTCCTGGAGGGAATGAAAATTGTCAGACAAGCTTTGGATTCGGTGTATGTTAAAAGCATCCATATTGATAAACCAGGAGCTGGTCAGTTCTTTCAGGATAAAGCACGGTATTATAAAAGTGAGGTCAGAAGATTATTTAGTTGTTTTATTGAACTGAAGAAAAATGAAGCAAAGGCGAGAGGCGGCACTGGTGGGCAGAAGTGCTTATTTCGGACAGATTTAGCTCCTGGAGTCTCGCTGATTGTGCAGCAAGGCGACTTGACGCGCTTCCCCGTCCAGGTGGTGGTGAATGCGGCCAATGAGGAACTCAAGCCCAGGGGGGCGTTGGCTGCCGCTCTTCTAGGAGCAGCTGGCCCTGAGCTTCAAGAAGACTGTGACCAGATATTGAAGAAAAAGGGCAAGCTCTCACCTCCCTGTGCCGTCATCTCGAAAGCAGGAAAGCTCCCATACCAACATGTGATCCACACAGTGGGGCCCCAGGGGAAGAGTGATGAGGCCCAGAAATGTGTGTGGCAGCTAAAGACCGCTGTGAAAGAAGGTCTCAATTTGGCTGTAAAACACAAGTACCAATCCATAGCCATCCCCGCTATTAGTTCCAGAACATTAAACTTTCCTCTATCCCAGTGTGTGGAGATCATTGTTTTGGCGATCAAGGAATGGGTCCAGTGTAAGAAGGATGGATCCACCTTGAAAGAGATTTACCTTGTGGATATAGCTGAGAAGACTGTTGAGGCCTTTGCTGAAAGTGCCAAAAGTATATTTAAAGACACCCTGCCTGATGTTGCTTCCCTGCCCAGTTTACCAGCAGCAGCCCAGCCTGACAAGAGAAAAGATCATGGAAATAGATCAAGTCTGTTGACACCAGAAGGCCTGAGGATCCGACTGGTGAAAGGAGATGTGCAGAATGCTACAGTGAGTGCTCCTGTTTTCAGAATAACCCCCAGGATGCGGGAATTCCAGTTAGCCTACTGCCAAAGGGAGATTAGGATCAAGGGGAGAATACCATGTCCTCCATTCTTGCCTTGAAATAGATTTCCTTAGAAAATTGGGCTACTTCACCAAGGTGCTCACTAATTGAGACTGGTCAGTTATTTGTGGGAACTGATAATGTACTCAGATCACTAGTTTCCAGCAAATGTGAAAATCCACAATGATAGCTAATGTTTACATGACTCTATACTTTTTCAGTGCTTTTACACCTGTCCTACTTTGGCAAATCTAAGATTAATTTCCTGTCAAATTCTCTGATAGCAGATACAGAAAAATTAGAGCATAAGATGGGGACAGAGGACAGTAATCTGGAGTGTACTGAGTCTGAGGGGCTCTCAACTCCCAGCGTCAGTAAGAGAACATGGGGAGGAAGGTAGAAAGTGGATCTGGGGAAGGTCTGGGTATTATGAGGGGCTAGTTCTTGTAGATCTGTCAGGGAGTGATGTGTTTTTAAAACCTGTATTTAGCAACTTTTTCAACACAGGCTGTAACATCCAAGCAGTGCTGGAAGGTCCCCTGCGGTGCTTCCCCAAATGGGAGGTTGTGAGCAGTCTTGGGGCAGAGCTTCTTAGGGAAGACCATTTGCATATCTTATTTGGAGAAAAAGTTATTCACAACCTTTGCCCACTTTTAAATTATCTTTTTATTACTGAATTTTAAGAGTGCTTTGTATATTCTGTATATAGGTCCTTTAACAGATATACGATTTGCAAATATCTTCTCCCATCATGTGGGTCATCCTCTTTTTTTGTTCAAGTTGTTATTTTGTTTAAAATATTTTTCATTTTAGCTTAAAATATGGAAAGAGGTTGTAAAAATTTTGATTTTTACTTATAGTTAACTTAAATCATAATTACAAGAATAATAACTGACACTGCCTGTGTTGTATGTGCCAGGCACTCTCCCAAGTGCTTGGCATTCCTTTTCTCATTCATTGCTATGAGGCAGATTCCAGGATTATTATTCTCATTTCACAGATGAAGGAATGAGATTTTGAGGGGTCAAGTATTTTGCCCAAGTCTCACAGCAAGCAAATGATAGAGCTAGGATTAGAATGTGCATTGCTATATTTCAAAATATAGAAGTAATTTTGTTTCTCATCGAAAAAACCAAGCAAATAAACAAATCTCTTTCAGCCAGGGGTCAGTAATTGGAGTGAGTTCCGATGCTCATTCACCGTGGACACTGAGTAGTAAGGCATTCCTTCCATGCCTTCCACTCGCATCGGTGTGTGGCTTCTGCTGCCACAGATCTGCTTTGCATCGCTTCTCGGTGACCCTTGTGGGGTAACTTTGACAACCACTTGGTCCCATTCCCCTTCCTGTCTTCTCTTGGTGTCTTAGTCAAGCCTGATTAATCTGCTCATATTAACTGTCCTGCTGGGAAAGATCCCATGGCTCTTCACTGATGCCTGGAAGCCCAGTTGACTTGGGACTCAAGGCCCTGCAGTCTCCCCGATGTGTAGTATTCCTAGCCTGGCTGCTACCATTTTGCTGTGAAAGCTCTCTAGCAGGTCAAACTAATCTGCTTGCTGCTCACAACCTACCCTGCTTCTGCCCATGCTGTTGCCCCTCCTGAACGAATTCCCCATTTCTCTCTGCCTGCAGCAGCTATTCCCATTTCTCAGACACCGTGTCACTCTTCACTAACCTCTGAAGGCGCTTCCTCTGGACTCCTTTGGTGAGTCCCTACCATTTATGTGTTGCTTTTTGACAGCTACTTTTTGTCCTAGAGTGTTATTGAAATAAGTATCTCTCTTTTGATGTGGTATTTTAATCTCTGAAAACTTAATCATCTTAGTTGTCTCCCACTGTGCCAAGCCCAGGGGCTTAAATATAGTAATCCTGGATGGATGCTTTTTCTTAGAATTTGAAACAAATTGTTGATTTTGTTTTTAAGACCCATGTTGTTGTCAACTCCATTCCCTCGGATCTTGAGCTCAATAGAGGGCCCCTTTCCAAGGCCTTCTTGGAAAAAGCAGGACAAAAGCTCCAGGAGGAATTGAAGACAGCTGGACAAGGGGTTGTTGTTGATGTGGGCACTGTTCTCCAAACCAGCGGCTGCAATCTGCACTGCTGCCGTGTGCTTCACGTGGTGGCTCCGAACTGGAGCAATAACAAACTGTCTTCACAGAAGGTGGGACCTGGTTTTAAATTCTCCAGAAAATTAGGTAGCTCTTTGAACTCTCAGTGTAAAGTAGATTGGACTCTGCCTGTTTCTGTTCTGTAATAACATCACATTCTCAGAGCCATTTCTTTGAGCTATAGCTGACTTCTCCCAAGGACCAGTTAATAATATAAATTTACTGTAGTTCTCAACCATTGCTGGGACTCAGGGAAGGGTTGCTGAAGATAGCACCCTTTAGTGAGGAAGACAAGGTGAGGGCATGAAGAAAGGAAGAGAACGAAGGATCAGAACAGTAACTGCTTTGCTTCTTTCCATCATGGCTGAATGAGTTTGAATCTTTTTGGAGGGTCTCACACATTCTTCCTTCCTTTTCCTCGTTTACTCCTCTATTTTTCTTTCCCGCTTCTCACTGCCCTTAACCTGCCTTTTGTTGAAAGTAAAAAGGAGTAGGCAGAGATCCCATAGTAGCTAAATTCTTGTTCTTTTTGTTTGAACTCTAATTTCTAGGCAAAAATGTATAAGAATGTGCTTTGTCCTTTTCAGATCATGGAAAACATAATCAGAAAATGTTTGGAGATCACTGAGAGTTTGTCCTTAAACTCAATTGCATTTCCAGCAATAGGAACAGGAAATCTGGGGTTTCCTAAAAACGTTTTTGCTCAATTAATCACCTCAGAAGTATTCACATTCAGCAGAAAGAATCAGTCCAGAACTTTACAAGAGGTTTGCTTTCTGTTGCATCCAAGTGATCATGAAACTATTCAGGTATGGTCTTGCTCATTGCTGGTTATTCTGTCAGCTGAGCCCTAACATTTTCAAGTGTCTTCTTGGTTTGATAGGTTGTTTCTTTCATGTATTTTCATACAAGAAAGTAAAAGAGCAGTATGGACTAGTTGTCGTATGGCAAATTTCAAGCAAATGTATGCATATAGTAAAAATTTGACTTCTTATTAAGAAAAATTTGAAACATATCCAAAAATAGACAAAACAGTGGACTTCCCTTGTAGCTCAGTTGGTAAAGAATCTGTCTGCAATGCAGGAGATCTGGTTCGATTCCTGGGTCAGGAAGATCCCTAGGAGAAGGAAATGGCAGCCCACTCCAGTCTTGCCTGGAGAATCCCATGGACAGAGGAGCCTGGCAGGCCATAGTCTGTGAGGTCGCAAGTCAGACACGACTTAGCGATTAAATTACTACTACTACTAGGCAAAGTAGTATAATGAAATCCCTTTATCCGTATTCATCTTCATAATTAACAACTTATGGCCAGTAGATTTCATCTCTATCTCCATTTATTTCCTTTCCTTCCATATTATTTTTGAAGCAGATCCCATATATACATTTTACCCATAATCGATTCAGTATTTGTTTTAGACATTAGGATTCTTTTTAAAAAGTAACCTTACTGCAATACTATTTCACACGTAAAAGAAATTGGCAATCATTCCTTTATTTAATCAATTGTCAAGTCAATGTTCATATTTCAAACTATTTCATAAATATTTTGTTTTTATAGCTTGTTTGTTTGAATCAGAATTCAAATAAGGTCCCAGTATTGCAATGGAGTTGACATATCCCTTAAACCTCTTTAATCTATAGAATTTCCTTCCATATTAACATAGAAATTTTAATACATATTATAAAAGTACTGTGTGGTCTTACAAATAGGAGAATGTCAAAATAATATACAACTGAAGGACTCGGCACATCCCCATAGGAGTAAGATGGTTGGGGCCAGAAATACCAGGACCATCTTTGGTCATAGAGAGTGCATCAAGTAGCTCACATTTGCTGAGCGTCAGCTGTGAGTAAGCTGCTGGACTCAGCATTCCTGGAGAACAAGAAGCATTTAGTAAGAGGCCATTATTCTTCCCCTCCAAGTCCTTAGAATCCAGGAGAACAGATGATATTAAATGTTTGAAAAGTTCCGTAATAGTGCAAGAAATAACAGATTAAAGCTAGCAATCTAAGAGATGTCCGTATATCATTGGACCAACTGAATTTTTAGGTCATACTTTTTTTTTTTCCTCTCTATCTACTACCTTTAAATACTCTGGAAGCAAGCAAATCTAAATTCTAAACAGACAGCTAAACCCCCTGAGCAGTATATGTGGTCCATTTAGTTGGCCCACATAACTACAGTCATTTCTAGTCAATAAATGCTTTTTGAACAGTCTCCCTATGACTTGCATTGCACAAAGTGATATGGATTACAGAACGGGTATGTAGCATGTACTGTCCCTCCTACAAATCATAATTACTTGGGGAGCTAAGATTTGTACACATAAAGTGAACTAGAGAGATGAAATGCTGAGTTTTTGAATGAATGGCTGGGTTCATTGAAGGAAGTGAGTCCTATGACATGGATCTGAACCCTCGAAACTCAATATTTCTGTGCAGTCTCAGCCTTCATTATCTTTCCTAAAGATTCAAATTCTTCAAGTATTTAATAAAGGGGTTAACCTAGACAGACACTGTTACTGCCATTGGAAATAGTATTGCTTTTCCATACATGGCTGTGACACTTTTTCTCTTAAGACTTGTAAAGAGAGTTAAGCTTTGATTTTATTTGCCCCCAAATAAGCAAAACTTATTGCAATATTTATAGGTGGAGACTATAACAGAGGTTGCAAACAACAGCCTGTGGTCTGAATGGAACCTCTAGATATGCTTTATTTGGGTTGTTTTTTTAAACAGTTTGAATCTGTTGCTGGCATTTAAATCAAACATGTCATATTAAGCTCCAGATGTCCACTGTGACCTAAAAATTCAAAAATTCTGGCACATTGGACATGGATATGAGCCTGAACAATTTGCTGTGGTTGAATGGCAGCTACTGTCTAGTTCTCCAGAGTCAAACCAGTCCACCTTTTTACTCCTGTAGCTTACCTGCCTGGTGCTTGTAGTAGTCTTTAAGCCTGAGACCTTGGCTCTATAGCCAGGGCTCACTTGGCTCACTTCTGTCTGGTCCTCTTCCCATTATTGTATAAGCCTTTTAGTCAAGATGTTACTTGTTCATTTCCAACAAAATTTCCTGTTGCTTGTAATAAGGAGGAAGAAAGAGATGATATTGGTGTGTCACTACCAGGCAAAGAAATGGAATTCCAGCCTCTAACTCCCAAGACACTACTCCCCTAGCTGTTTCTCTCCTGGTACAAATAAGTTAAAAACTGAAGGGTCTGGGTCCTCGTGATTGTCTTTCTCTTAACACTGTATTTTTGACAACAGCAAATATTTGCTTTTACTCACTATGAAAGTAATACATCTTCATTGTAGAAACTGAACAAAAAATGCATAAATTCTTTTAGTTATATTTCATTCCAGTCTTCTTTTATATATGGGAACTTTTAAATGTGGGACTCTGTATTTTAATATCATTCTTTTTTCATTTAATAGTATAAAATAAGCATTTCCCTGTTCTATTAACTATTCTTTTAAAATATGATTTATAGTGGCTGCCAGATACTCCTGCATGAAAGTAAAAGTGTTAGTTATGTAGTCGTGTCTCTTTGTGACCCCATGGACTGTAGCCCTCCAGGCTCCTCTGTGCATGGGATTTTCCAGGCAAGAATACTGGAGTGGGTTGGCATGCTCTTCTTCAGGTGATCTTCCTGACCCAGGGATCGAACCTGTGTCTTTCACATTGAGGGCAGATTCTTTACCACCTATGCCCCCAGGGAAGTAAATACTCCAGCATATGGGCATACTAAAATTTATTTAACCATTTTCCTGTTGAAGCTTTAAACTATGCAAACATCATTGTAATCAGTATCGTTATATTTATATCTTTGTTCACATCTTTGATAATTTTCATAGTGTATATTTCTAAAAATAGAGTTTATGAGTTTTTGTAACTTAAAAATCCATAATGAAAATAAATAATACTTTGAGAATTGTTCTCTCATAAATATTTGTGCATGTAGGATGGAAATGTCTGAATCAGATTCATTTATCTACTGAGAATTGTGGTGGTTAAAACTGTGTTTGTATTTCCAGGCATTCTCAGATGAATTTGCCAGAAGAGCTAATGGAAATATCATCACTGACAAAATTTCCAAGGCTGAAAGTACACAAGGTTCAGTAAAGCTTTTAAATAGAGGAATTATTTATAATCGCTAAATAACTATTCAGTGAGAAGTAAAACAGGATGACTTTTATGAAAAAGTCAATTTGTGATAAATAAAATATTAAGTTATATTTCATATAGCTGAGCATGCAAGACACTGGTTATATTTATGTGATCTGGAGTGAAAGAGGAGGCTGGGCAAATATAATCTGTACAATTGGTTTTTAAGCGATGATGAGGCTACTAAGGATGATGTGATAAGTGTTTTCAAAAATAGATACATTTAAAGAAATAAAACCAACCAAATGCTTCTCCTCTGTCAAAGTTACTGTTGTATATTTGAGTTTATCCTGTTTGGAGTTTGCTGAAGCTTCTTAAATCTGAACATGTATGGCTTCCATCAGACCTGGGAATTTTTCAGTCATTTCTTCAAATATATTTTTCTGCACTGGTCTCTCTCCTCTCCCTCTGGTGCTTCAATATCACAAATGGTAAGCCTTCTGATAATATTTCTGAAGATCTGTTCTTTTTTTTTTTTTAATTTCCATCTTTTTTCTCTCTGTTCTTCAGATTGGCTAACATTTATTAATCTACCTTAAAATTCACTGATTCTTTGCTCTGTCTACTATACTATATATAGCCTATCCAGTGAACTTTTAATTTCAAACATTGTCTTTTAAGTTCTAAAATGTCCATTTGATTCTTATTTTATAGTTTATATTTCTCTGTAGAGATCCCTATTTTTCCTTTCATTCCAGATTATTTTCATGCATTCAAATGTTTTTACTTTGCCCTCAGGGAGTTATAGTAGTTATAGTAGAGGCTTTAAAGACTGTCTGATTATCCCAACATATGAGTCACTTTAAGATTAGCATCTATGTTGAGCGTCTTTATACTTGAGAATTGGTCACATTTTCCTGCTTCTTTGGGTGACAAGCAATTTTGGATTATAGAATGGGCATTTTATTTTTTAAAAACATTTATTTATTTGGCTGCACCGGGTCTTAGTTGTGGTATGTGGGATCTAGTTTCCTGACTAGGGATTGAACCCCAGGCCCTCTGCATTGGGATCTTGCAGTCTTAGCCACTGGACCATCAGGAAGGTCCGAAGAATGGGCATTTTAAACATTATGTTGTACGACTAAGGTCCTGTTAAAATCCTCTGGAAAATGGTCATTGTTTTCTTTGTTTGAGCAGGCAGCCAGTCAGTTAGCTTCATTCTACAAGTTCTGCCTTACCTTATGTTTGGGCAGTGGTTAAGATCCATTCCATTCCTAAGGCCTTTGCTGTGCAGCTTGGGTCTACCCATGTGCAGTCATATGGAGAACAGTGGGTCACCCTCTCCAGCTCACTGCCCCAGCATTCCCCTTACATTCTGTCTTGCAGAAGGCTATTTTCCAGGTCTTCTGGCCAGAAGGACAAGGTTCTGTCAGAGTTGAAGCTGCGAGTTCTGTTGCCTTATAATTTTGCGTGATCAGGGTTGCCCTTGGGCAAAGCAGAGGGGGTAGGGAGGGGACCTAACAAACAAAAAGCCCAGGATTTCTCATATACCACATAGACACTTTTCAGACCACAAGTCCCTTTTTTTTTTTCCTGATTCTTCTGGACAGGAATATAGCATCTCCCTCAGTTTTAGCTCCCCGTGGTGTCACTGTGGAGTTCTACATCCAGGGCACCTTATACAGGGTCTAGATTTAAAAAGGAAAAGTATGGGAAAAAATGAGGCTTCTCTGCTATTCTCTTCAGCGCACGGGGGCCCATTTTCTCGGTCCTCTGGCCACAAGACAGACATTCTCTGAGAGTTTTGCTGCCTTTGTTCATTGTGTAGTTCTGTAACAAGGGCCATGCTTGGGTCAAGGCTGGGAGATAAAAGAGGAAAAATTACCAGACAAAATGGGAAGCAGTAGAGGCTGCTTCTTCAAATTTTGACTCCCTTCCCCCATTTGCCTGCTGTTGTGAACGTGTCAGTTCTCCGAGAGTGGCTTTTTGTATTTGTCCCATGTTTTTACTTGTAATCAGTGGAAGGGAAAGGCTCAAGTCGACTAATTCACCTCGGTCAGCAACTGAAGTCCACATTCAATATATATTATATTTTATAATCCTTTGCCAGAAACAGACCATCAGGGGCTCAGAGGCAGGGCCAAGTTAAATGCCAGAGATCACATAGAGGGGCAGAGAGAAAGAGAAGGTTGAGCGGGGCACAGGTGAGGACCATGAAACCTGTCATTCTTGCTAATTGCTGACTTGTTACTGACTCCATTTTTTTTTTTCCCCTGTCAGATTTCTATGGGACTATTTCTAACCCTGATTTAGGGGTGTATGAAATGAAGATTGGGCCCATCCTTTTCCAGGTAGCCTCTGGAGATATCAGCAAAGAAGAGGCAGATGTGATCGTAAATTCAACATCAAAGTCATTTAATCTCAAAGCAGGTACTTGACTTACAGAATTTTAACTAGTGTAATGTAGCGCCCACGAAGTAGGGTTCCTATAGCCAAACTGGTTTCTACAACTTTGTCTTATTAATACTAATTAATAATTTTTAAATTATTTTGACATGGTTTCTCATAACTGGGAACAGTTCTTTTATGAATTTTTCTTCGTTATCAGACATACCTAGTTATAGGATTCCTTCAATGATGGGGAAAGTGTTTAGACTATGAGGCAACCATTCTGATGTGTGTAAACATCTTGATTTTCTCATGCAGGGGTCTCCAAAGCAATTTTAGAAAGTGCCGGGAGAAATGTGGAAATAGAATGTTCTCGCCAAGGTAAGGCACAATGCTGTTTTTTGATTTTAAGTTTTAAGTGGAAGACTGCATATGGGAGGCTGTGGAGGATGAGGAAAGTCTTGGGGTTGGGAAGACAACATATTGATCTGGAAATCATGCCTTTTACTGAAGAATTCTTGTTGCAGTGAGTTAGAAATGAAAAGTAATCTCCCAGTTAATAAGAGAAGTGAGATTCATCAGAGCTAGTATTTCAGGAGTTTCTTATTCACAGAGAATATTTTATCTTTCAATTCAGACATTTTCCTTTTTAAACAATCAGAGAGGGTGTTCAACCTCTAATTTTGTGTCTTTTTGTCTCATGTTTCCCAGCTCAACAGGGCCACAGTGATTATATAATTACTGAAGGTGGGTTTTTGAAGTGCAAGAATATCATTCACGTCATTGGTGAAAATGATGTCAAGAGATCAGTCACCTCTGTTTTGCAAGAGTGTGAAAAACGCCATTACTCATCTGTTTGCCTCCCGGCCATTGGGACAGGTTTGTGGTCTCTGGCTGTCAAGGCTGAATCCCAAGGCAACCACTCTCCCTTGGATTTGGTGCTGATGGTTAATGTACTTACTCCTGAGTTGGCATCAGTTTCCTCAACTCAGGGCAACCCCTGAGGGAAGGAGCAAAGCCTGAGGGTAGTTTTAGTAGAAGGGAAAAATGAAGAAAAGTGAAGAGAGTATTGGCATAGTAGACATTTGCTTTCTAATATGGAAGGGAAGGGAGAGAACAAGCCCGGTTCTCATTACCTTTATCAGCTCTTTTCTCTTTTTCACCCCCGCACATGTCCCAGTATTTAGTCTCTAAGTTCCCCTCTACTCCTCTTCACGGAAACACCAGTGCATGGACTTCCGCTCCCTCCAGACAACATGGCCATCCCTCTTCTCTCGCCTCCTCAACAAGGGGCTGGTCATGGGGCATCTGAGCCTCTCAGTCAACAGAACTTGGTGGATTCTAATGGGTCAGAAAATCTAGGCCTTCCTCGTTCAGCCTGCCTGCCTCTTTGGAGTTTCTTGTTTTCCTCAAACTGTATGATAATTGTATGAGTCTTCTTTCATAAGGATGGTGCTTTGGGCTTATCACTTGTAAGGTGATGCTCTCTGAGCTGCTTCCCCAGAAATCTGAGTCATGTGCATGAATCAGGTATTCCTGCTTGGTCTCCCTTAAGGGAGCTGCTCAGGCTTGAAATGGCTGGACATGACTGGTCCCAGAGAGAGAAGGCACAGCACTGGCTTAAACATTCCATTGCTCAGGAATCCAAGTTTGAGTGTCTCATACTGGCATTTTAGGCCCTCCAAAAGCTTAGCTTCATAAACCTAACTGTCCTTGTTACTTTCTGGGCCTTCTTATCCTCTGGGATAGAATATCCTCTGGGATAGAATCAAAATATGGGATATATTTTGATTTCTCTTATATTTTTCATTCTTCTTTTCCCACCAAGGATGTTATGTCTCTTTGGTTCTCTATGTCTGAAAGTATGATTTATATACCCTTTATTCTTCCATTCTCTTTTTAGTATCATTCAGTCCTAGCAGATTAGCCACTGTATTATCTATTTGTCTGTCCTGCTCTCTGTCATTTTTAATGGACACCCACTAATGACTCTCTAGTCTCTACGTCCATCTGCTTTTTCCTCTGAGCTCCAGTCTTGTGTTTCTGCCTTAACTTTAATTGTGCTAAGAAAGCAGGCAGCCCCAGAGTGGCACTGACCTTCCCAAGGGAGTCCCTGAGTAGAGTCAGAGAAGAAATAAGGAAATGAGGCAGTTTTAGTTTTGTATAAATATTTCTGGGTTACTGCGGTTTTTTCCACTGACCTGGTTGCATTGCTGGTTTGCACGAAGAAATCGAGGTTAGCAATTTCTTGCTCGTCTTTTTTCCCTGTCGCTATCCCTACCTGAGCAGGCCCTTAGACTAACAAATGGAGAAGTTTGCTTCCTTAGGGTGTTTATGAGTTGAGACTGTAATCGAGACAGTTGCTGGCAGTAAAGGAAGCCCTTTCCTTGTTCCTCACAGGCACCTGCTTGAGGGGAGAGAACGGGCACTCTGCTACCTGCAGGCATCTCAAGCTGAAAGCAAACTCTGAACTCCAGTTCATTGTCTTCTCCCCACTGTCTTCTGCCCTTCCTCTCATAACCCCAAGCATGTTAAAAATAGCCCTTTCTATCTAGAATCTTTGATTCGACACTCTTTACCACTCCTGTGTGCATTAGCTTATTAATTAGTTTGATGATGATAAGAAAAAGGTTCAGTTCAGAAGAGGCACCTGACCTGTTATGAGACACAGATGTGTTAGCAAACAGCCACAGTGCAGTGTGACGTGTGAAACACACATGAAGGATGTGGGTGGCAAAGGACAGGGAACAAAGAGGCAAGTGTAAAGCCAGTTGGTCACTTGGCCCTGCTGACTTTAATTCCTGAATATCTCCTGAACCCTGATACACAGCTCTTCATTCTGGCCTCTTCTCTTTGTTCAGCTCTTATCTTTTGCCTAAATCTTTACTTACAGACTTCTCTTTAGAACTGGGCTCCCTGCTTCAGTGCTTCCTCCATTCACCCCTCTATTCCTTGCTTAACTTTCTAAAAACCAGATCTGTTCCCCTGAACACATCAGGTTCAACGTATCACACCCCTTACATAGTTCTATTTGGCATAGGCTTTCCCTCAGTTTCCGTACTTTACCTGTTGAACACCTATTCATCCCCACATGTCACATCCTCCATGTCCAAAGTGCTTAGATTGTTGAGAGGAGATGAATATATCTGAACACTACCATTTAGATTCTTGCAAATATCATGGAATAACGACAGCTTTACAATGAGAGTTTCTCTCTTCCTCTGATCATGTAATCAAAAAACCCAATTGTCTACATTACTACAGTTGTCTCCATAGCCAGGTCAGAGAGGGTTGCTCTCCTCTCTGCAATAATAGTGGACACAATGAACAGGGATAATCCAAGTGGGCCTTTCGTCTATCACACCAAGCGGCCCAGGGGACTTCCACATTGCCTGCCTCCCTCAATATCGGAGAAGGCAATGGCACCCCACTCCAGTACTCTTGCCTGGAAAATCCCATGGATGGAGAAGCCTGGTAGGCTGCAGTCCATGGGGTCACGAAGAGTCAGACATGACTGAGCAACTTCACTTTCACTTTTCACTTTCATGCATTGGAGAAGGAATTGGCAACCCATTCCAGTGTTCTTGCCTGGAGAATCCCAGGGATGGGGGAGCCTGGTGGGCTGCCGTCTATGGGATCACACAGTGTCGGACACGACTGAAGTGACTTAGCAGCAGCAGCAGCAGCAGTTCCCTCAATATGATAGCTGCTATTCATATGGAACTGCTTCCTGACTTTTCATGAGTTTTTTCAAGGAATTTTCATACTCTTATTTAGGCAGTAGGCTTGGGAAATCAAGATATGAAGCATGTTTAATATAGGAAAAGATCTTGCTTGGGTGGCAGCCTTGAACCCTGCAACTCAGCTAAAACTGCACTGACTGGAGGAGGCAAAACTTCTTGGAGGCTCATGGATAATTTGTGTGCAAAGAATTATAGATTATAACAAATAGCTTATGGATTTAGGTGTCTTATAGAATTAGCTCATTTTAAATCAGGTACCCAAAGACATCTGAGAGAAAAGGATATATCCATAAAGTCAAGAAATAACTCAACAAAAAGTAATCATTGTTCTCTTTAAATAGCAGTATATGTCAACATACATTATCATCTTTTACTTTTTCTGGGTCTTTTAAGGACACTAGTGAGCCAAGAGAGGTTAACTGTGCTCTGTAACAGAGGGACACAGGGAGCTGGGATCAGCTGAATAGAGCAAATAAGAACATCAGACACCAAGTTATGTTTCATTGTTAATTGTTGGGCTGTTCCTGACATCCTGGAACAAAAAGTCCCCATTGCATCTAGGACTTCAGGAGTGTTTGCTGGTACCTTGTTAGTAAAGTCCATGGTGATGAGGGTTGAAGAGTGGGAATTTATTCTGATAATTGGAATCCCTAATTTATTCTTCAGTTTTTTCCAGTTGGGCCTTTTCCCCCTAATTATTTTTATTATTTGCCTTTCCAGGTAGTGCCAGACAAGACCCAGATAAGGTTGCAGTAGCCATAATTGATGCCATTGAAGAATTTATTCAGAAAAGATTAGTCCAGTCTATGAAAAAAGTTAAAGTTGTTATCTTTCAGCCTCGACTACTGGTTGTATTTCATGCCAACATGAAGAAAAGAGAAGGATCTCAGCCTTCTTTCCCACAGTGTGTGATGTCTAAAATTGCATGTGAGTTGTTCATTTTTATGAAATACATGTTCCTAATATTGATGTTACATGAGAAACAGCTATCCTTTTTTGGTAGTTTATTAGCTTTCTTCCAGTTTTATGGAGATATAGTTGACATACATCTCTGTATAAGTTTAAGATATACAACATAATAGTTTGACTTATATTATTGCGAAATGATTACCATGGTCAGTTTAGTTAGCATCCATCATCTCACATAGATACAATAAAAAAGAGAAAACAAAGAAGAATTTTTTTCTTGTGACAAGAACTCTTAGAATTTACTTTCTTAACAGCTTTCATATACAGCATATAGTAGTGTTAACTACAGTCATTAAAGAAGGTTTTTGGACCCAATTCCAATGCATGTGTGGAGGCTTTCCTGTAGGCACAAGCAATTCTCAGATCCCAGCAAGGTGTCTGAGGATTCAACTTGGTTTTGACATCATCTGCTCAGAGATGGAATCAGATTCCACAGGCAAAGGGCTCTCAGTGTAACAAGATGGCCCTCCACTTTCGATGCCAGTCACAAGCCAAATACTGTATATATGAGAAAAATATTTGGCCATTCAGATGACCAAATATATTTTTTCTGATAAATCACAATATCATAGTCATCACTCTGTATATTACATTCCTGGTACTTATTTACCTTGTAATTGGAAGTTTGCATCTTTTGACTACCTTTCTCCAGTCACCTTCAACCCTTGCCCTCCAGCCTCCTAGTGACCACAAGTCTGATCTCTTTTTCTATGATGTTTTTTTCAAATTCCTCATTATCAGTTTGTCGCTCTCTGTCTGATTTGAAATTAGCTAATCTTTAATGAACTATCACAAAGGGAAATTAAGAAAACAATCTCATTTATAATTGCATCAAAAAGAATAAAATCTCAGAAATAAATTTAACCAAGGAGGTGAAAAACCTATACTGTGAAAGCTATAAAATATTGATGAAAGAAACTGAATATACAAATAAATGGAAATATAGTTTATGCTCCTGGATTGGAAGGATTAATATTGTTAAAATATCCATACTGGTTAAAGCAGACTGCAGATTCAATGCAATCCCTATCAAAACTCCAGTGGCACTTTTCACAGAAGGTAGAGTAAACAATTTTAAAATCTGCATGGAACCACAAAAGACCCCAAATAGCCAAAGCAATCTTAAGGAAGAAGAACAAAGCTAGAAGCATTATACTTTTTGATTTCAAACTTTATTACAAAGATACAATAATCAAAACAGTTTGGTACTGATAAAAATAGACACATAGATTAATAGAGACCAACACCATAGAGAGCCCAGAAATAAACCCATGCACATATGTTTAATTAATTTACAACATTGAGCCAAGACTACACAGTGTGGAAAGGATAGTCTCATCAATAAACAATGTTGGGTGCTTGCTTCAGAAGCCTATAAACTGGACTGCCACATGCAAAAGAATGAGACTGGACCACTATCTTACACTGGACACAAAAGTCAGATCAAAACAGATTAAAGACACGAACATAAGACTTGAAACTATAGAACTCCTAGAAGGAACCATACAGGTAAGCTCCTTGACATTGGTCTTAACAATGATTTCTTTTTAGATTTGACACTAAAAGTACAAATAGCAAAAGCAAAAATGGGTAAGTGTAACTACATCAAACTAAAAAGCTTCTGCACAGCAAAGGAATTCATCAATAAAATGAAAAGGCAACCCACTGAGTGGGAGAAAATGGTTGCAAATTGTATATCTGGTATGGTGTTACATCCGAAATATATAAAGAACTCATACAGCTCAACAGAAAAAAAAGCAAACAATCTCATTTTAAGATAGAGTATCTAAATAGACATTTTTTCAAAAAAAGATATACAAATGGCCAGTAGGTATATGGAAAAGTGCTCAACATTATTAATCATCAGGAAAATATAAATCAAAGTCATAATGAGTGACCACGTCACATGATGAACAGCTATTGGCAAAAAGAAAAGGGATTTTCTTGGTGGTCCAGTGAAATTAAAAGTCTGCTCTTCCACTGCAGGAGGCACAGGTTTCATCCCTGGCTGGGGAGCTAAGATCCCACATACCATGTGGCATGGCAAAAAAGAAAAAAAGGATTAAAGACTCAAATACTAAGACTGCCCATAAAACTTCTAGAAGAAAACATAGGGGAAAATAAATGATAAAAAAGAAAAAAGACAAGAAATAACGATTGCTGGTGAGGACGTGGAGAAAAGGGAAAACTTGTGCTCCTTTGGTAGGAATGTAAATTGGTACAGCCACTGTGGAAAACAGTATGGGGGTTCCTCAAAAGATTAAGAATAGAAATACCGTATGATCTAGCAATTCCATTTCAGGGTATTTATCTGAAGGAAATGAAATCATTTCCTTGAATCCATGTTCATTGCACCATTGTTTTCAGTAGCCACAACATGGAACCATTGAAAGCTGGATTATAAAGAAGAGGTTATATATGTATTTCATTAAATATATATGTAATGAAATATTACTCATCCTGTCCCTATTTGAAAGGAGGACACATCCTGTCCCTATTTGAAAGCTAGGCTTTTCGCACCTTCAAAGTAGCTTTTAAAACACCAGTACTCTCAAGAGGGAGGGGAGATGTATATATATATGTACACACACACACACACACATATATATAATGTAATATATATAAGATAAAATATTAAATAATATTATATATAATGAAATATTACTCAGCCATAAATAAGGAAATCCTGCCATTTGCAACAACATGGGTTGGACCTTGAGGACATTATAAGTGAAATAAGACAGAGAAAGACAAATACTCAATGATAGCCCTTATATGTGGAATCTTTTAAAAAAAAATACTGAACTCATAGACAGAGAAGACAGACTGGTGATTGCCAGAAGTAGGGTGGGTGGTCTTGGTGGGCAGAGGGGAATGAGAGGGGGGTGAAATGGGTAAAATTGGTCAAAAGAGTAAAAACATCCAGTTATAAGATAAGCAAGTCCTGGGAATGTAATGTACAGCATGGTGACAAAGAAAGAAAGGAAAAAAGAGAGGGAGGGAGAAGGAAAGAAAGAGAAATAGCTAATAAAAAAAAATACTGAACTCATAGACAGAGAAGACAGACTGGTGATTGCCAGAAGTAGGGTGGGTGGTCATGGTGGGCAGAGGGGAATGAGAGGGGGGTGAAATGGGTAAAATTGGTCAAAAGAGTAAAAACATCCAGTTATAAGATAAGCAAGTCCTGGGAATGTAATGTACAGCATGGTGACAAAGAAAGAAAGGAAAAAAGAGAGGGAGGGAGAAGGAAAGAAAGAGAAATAGCTAATCTTCTTTTCTTTTCTTTTTTTTAGCATTTTTGGGCTTCTCAAGTAAATCTCCCAAAAAACAGACCCTGCTTTTAGAAAAGAAAACAGAATTAGCAGTTTTTCAGGCGTGTGGTAGAAATGTAAAAAATGTGGAAGACGCTCTCTTGTGGATACAGGACCTCATTCAAAAGGAACAGTGTCCCTACTCCAGTGAAGATGAATGTATCAGAAACTTTGATACAAACGAATATAAAGAATTGGATGAGCTTCAGAAGAAGCTAAATATTTCCATTTCCTTGAACCGTGAAAGACCTTTGATTGAGGTTTCTGGAATTACCAAAGATGTGATACAGGCTAGAAATGCAATTGAGGACATGATCAAGAGAGTTAGAGTGTCCAAAGAACAGGAATCTCTGGCAGATCGTACCCGTGATTTTGTAGAATGGCAATATGAGGACGATAATAGTAAACTTCATAGTTTTGACAAAATAACCAACATGCAATTGGAGGATGCAAAGAAACAAAAGAAAAAGACAATTGATGTCAAAATCAATAATCAGAGCTACACAGTGGACCTGAAGACATACGTTGCTACAGATGCAAAAGGAAACAGCTTATCTGTTCAGCGCCATACAAAATCTGAAGGTGACTCAAACTTTCATGCCTTCTCTCCATTACTTTCTGCCTGTGTTGTGTGTTGTACATATATCAAAATGTTGTTCAAGTAGATAAAATCCAGGTAACCCTCATGGAAGAAAATAGAAAACTTGGTCTCTGGGTTGAAGGAGCTTACACTTTGGCCAGGAAAATACAGCAAGGGTGCACCCAACAGTGATCATTATCTTCATGGTAGCAATAGTCAAATGTTGGTGTTTGTTCTTATCACTGCAGTTTATAAGCTTCCCGGAGTCCGTTTTGCTGGTGGGGATTGGGGGTAATAGCTGCTCCAGTCAGGAAAGGGAATGCCATGGGCTGTAAAGTAGCCTAAGGCTTTCTAGAACAAAAGGAAAACAAAGTGGGCCTTTGGAGTCTGTGACTAATGACTGAGTGGATGGGGAGCCTGTAGGGTCTCCCAGAAGTCACTTTCTCCTCTGCCTGAGGATAAGAATCCTTGAGACAAACATCAGGAAGCAGCCTTCAGGGTTCCTGAGAAGGGAAAGCTCATCTTGTGTAGACAGCTATTCCTGCCTTTCAACCACAAAAATCCCCCACTGAAAACTACCAAATGGCTTTCAGTACATTGGGAGATCAATGTGACAGATTCCTCAGCAACCCTGGGGAAATGACAAGTACAGCAGTCTGTTGAGCAGAAGGGGAGACAGAGCTGCCACCCCCAGCCTGCCACAAAGCTTAACCTGCCACCCACCCAGCTCTTAAGGATGCTGTGAAGAACAATGAAAGAATGGATCTGGAGGATGTAGTGGTGGTGAGTTCTGGCAAAGAGCCATGCATTTGTAAGCAAAACATTAATGAGTATTGATTGCAAACATTGTAGGAAAATCGTTTATATCGCAAAATTATTAAGTTCTGACTGATGAGAGACTGAGCAGAATATGGGGCTGAGTTATACTACACCAAGAGTTCTCAAATCTGAGCATGATCAAACCTGTAAGATGCAGGTTCTACCCTCAGAGGTTTTGATTCCGTGGATCTGTGGGAGCTTTTGTTTGTCTTTGCTGTTGCTTTTGGCTGTGGTGGGTCTTCACAGAGGTGAGGGGCTCTTTGTTCCAACTCGTGGGCTCAGTTGCTCTGCAGCCTGTGGACGCTTAGTTCCCTGACTAGGGACTGAACCCGTGTTCCCTGCATTAGAAGACGAAGCCTTACTCAGTGGACCACCAAGGAGGTCTCTGTGAGGGTTTTTTTTAAAAACAAGCATTATAGTTGGTTCTGATTTGGGTTATCTGTGGCTCACATTTTGGAAGCGTTCTTCTAGAAAGATAAGAGGCTTCTTGCATACTTCAAATTAGGAGATTGTAAAACCAGAGCACCAATGATAATCAGTTTTTCAAAGCATACCAGGAGTATGGACTATGTAGATGAGGCTTCTCAGGTGCGAGGGAGTTTTCAAATGTCTGTTTTGCAGTTGAGTTGCCTCCATACTGGAGTGATATGAAGCAGCAGAAAGTCTGTGTGGTTGAGCTACAGCCTGATCATCCAGAATACAGAACTGTGGCAGGCAAGTTTCATGAAACCTGTGCACACTTCATCATAGAGAAGGTAAGCCTTCTGCTGACATGGAGATTCTTCATGGTAGAAAAAGGGCTGCCATGGTTAAATACATTTTCATTCACATTTTTTTTATACAGAATTAGAATATTTTATGGTAATTAGGTTTTAAATTCTAGATCCTACTCCTGTCACTATGATTACTGAGTCATTGAGATTCTTGTGTTAATTATTACAGCATCACATTAGATTATAACACTATATATTTACTTTGTGAAGCAAGCTAATAATAATGCCTAAATATGGCTCCTGAGTTGGAGTTGATAACTAGCATGCACGACAGAGACCCAGGGAGGCTCCTCAGATCAGGATTGTATGCTTCTGCACCACCACTCACAGATCAGCAGTGCCCTCTTCCTAGATAATCCTTGTTCATTTCCTTTATTTTGGCATCTTCTGCTTTGAAATAGTAGTTTAAAAAGCTTGTTTTTTGAAATTATTTTCTCCTTTGATTTGTAGGGCAATATTATTTAGATGCTTTCTTCTTCTTCTCATTTTCCTTTCATTATCTCTGGTATGTGTTTCTCCTCTAAACCCCTAATCCTAGCTTACCCACAGATTTATATGTTGGTATCCTGTCTGCTGGAGAAGGGAATGGCAGCCCACTTCAGTAGTCTTCCCTGGGAAACTCCATGGACAGGAGCCTGGCAGGTACAGTCCATGGGGTTGCAAGAGTCGCACATACACAACTGAGCAACTAACCTATCACCACCGTTCCGTCTCTGCACTTTACCGAGGACTGTTTTCACTCTTCTCACCTGCAGCTATTATTTCAGTGCTGCTGCTGCTGCTAAGTCACTTCAGTCGTGTCCGACTCTGTGCGACCCATAGACGGCAGCCCACCAGGCTCCCCCATCCCTGAGATTCTCCAGGCGAGAACACTGGAGTGGGTTGCCATTTCTTTCTCCAATGCATGAAAGTGAAAAGTGAAAGTGAAGTTGCTCAGTCGTGTCCAACTTGGCGACCCCAGCAAGAGTACTGGCGTGGGGTGCCACTTCATTGTTTATAGTTCTCAGATCCACATCACCAATCTAGATCTTTGACTCAGGCCCTGGAACATACTCCCAGTGGCCTAAAAAATATCTCCGCTTGAATATCTGTCTGCTAACTCAGTTTCCCCAAAGCGTATCTCATCATTTCCCCTTCCTTCCCACTTTCCGTCCTTGATTCCATCCCTTTCTGAGGAAAGCTAGAGATCTTTGAGTACCTTCCTTTCATCCATAATAACAAGTCTTTGAATAAGGCCTGTATTTTCTTTCTCTGCAAATTTTCTCTTATTCTCTTTTTGCACTGCTACTGCTCTGTTATTCACGTACTTAAGTGATGATAATAATAATTCAAAAAAGATTTGAAGTGTACTTCAAATAACGTAAATAAATGAAGAAAATAGACAAAAAAAGAGGGTAGGGAAATTAGTTTCCTAATACTGTTAGTATCATTAGTTTACAAAAATACATACCATGTATTTTATGAGGTCCTAGTTACTAGAAGAGGCCCTCGAATTTGTCCTTGTGCTTCCTAGTAGACAGTGCATAGAAGTAAACACTCAACTTTAAGTTTTATAATGTCCATAAATCAAAGAGCAAAGCATTTGATTAGGAGACTTTGTTCTTCATAATACTGAGACTGACTCCTGAGAGAGTTCTCCTGAGAATAAGTACTAGAGAATATCTTCATAGTCATCCTCACAATGAATTCAGTATAAAATTTTATGCCAGTGTATTTTTTTTAGTCTCTCAATATAGGAAGGAGAGGAATAGGTGAGAGAGATTAAGAGGTACAAACTTCCAGTTGCACAGTAGTGGAGTCACAGGTAGGACGTGTGCAGTGTGGAGAATATAGTCAGTAATTATGTCACATCCTTGTATGATGACTGATTGTACCTGCACTTATTATGGTGATCATTTTGAAATACATGAAAGTATTGAATCACTATCTTATATAATAGGAACTAGCATGGTGTTGTAGGTCAATTATACTGCAAAAATAAACAGACTCATCATAGAGCAAGAGATAAGATTTGTGGTTGCCAGAGGCAGGGGGTACCAGGAGAGGGAATAGGTTGAAAGGTAGGCAAAAGGTACAGACTTGTGGTTATAAGATAAAGGAGTCCTGGGGATGTCATGTATGATGTCATGTACAACATGGTAAGTATAATTAACACTGCTTTCACACACTATGTCATGTGTGATCGTTGTTGGGAGAGTGGATCCTAGAGTTCTCATCACAAGGAAAAAAATTGTTTCTATTTCATTAATATCTTTATGAAATGATGGATATTCACTGGACTTGTGGTTCTTTCATGATATATTTAAGTCAAATCTCTATGCTGTACACCTTAAACTTATACAGTGCTATATGCATGAAGACTATATCTTGATAAAATTGGAAGAAAAAATAAGCTTGCCAAATAGATAGATCCCTCTATATAAACCTGTTGAGCAGAACAATTCTATGTGGTACCAAGAAAATGTAATTCAAGTACACAGCTCAGTGATGATCTGATTCTGGGAGAAGTTTCATTCAAAATACCAATTAGAGTCCTCTGGGGGTCAGGCTCTGGCACACTGTGATGAGATGCCAATTCTAGATTGAGCAGGATTACCCAGTTGACCAGAAATGTTTGCAGTGGGCCCTGAAGGCTTACCATGTGTTGACAGACCTTCACTAGAGAAATGACTTCACTCTTTGTAGTGGAACCCTTTTGTCAAATAAGATCTTTAGAAATCTATATGTCTATTATTTGTTTTTGACTGTGCTGGGTCTGTTGCTGCATGCAGGTTTTCTCTAATTGCGACGAGCAGGGGCAGCCCTCCAGTTGCAGTGTGCTGGCTTCTTGTCGCAGTGTCTTCTCTTGCTGAGCAGCACAGGTTCTCGGCGAATGCGCTTCACTAGTTGTGGTGCATGGGCTTGTGGTTGCAGCTCATGGTCTCTGGAGTTCTGGCTCAGTGCTTGGGGCACATGGGCTTTGTTGCCCCACGTATGTGGTAACCTCCTGGACCAGGGATCAAACCCATGTCCCCTGCATTGGCAGGCGGATTCTTAACTTACTGGACTGCCAGAGAAACCCTCAAATAAAATCTTATGTGAAATCTTGGTCTATGACACCAGTAAAAGCAAAGCTTTAGATTGTACCTAAAAGCGCCTCTGTGGAGGTATCTGTAGTTAAAAAACATTAACATGAAAAGTAGGTGGTCTGTCATCCTCCATGACTGTCATGTCTTGTGACTAAGATTTTTTAACACTCATGAACTTCCACCTAGACTCAACAATTTTGTAACATTTGCTTTCTTCCCCCTTGCTGTTTTTCCTGAAACAACTGAAAGTAAGTTGCAGATATCATGACACTCCTAAATATTTTAGCACGTCTTGTAAGAATAAAGGCATTGTCCTAAATAGCACAAATATCATTATCCCATGTAAGAAAGTTAGCATTTTTATTTAATAATATCCAATAGAGAGTCAATATTCAAATTTCCCCAGTTGGTCAAAACAGCTTTCTTAGAATGTCCCCTCAACCCCTGCCTCCATCTGGATTCACACATTGCACTTGGTCATTATATTAATATCTCCTTCATCTCTTCTGGTCTAGAACAGTACTGCTTCATTTTTAAACATTATTTTTCATGATACTGAAACTTTAGAAGAGTTTAAGCTAGCTGTGTTGTAGAATATTCCACATTCTGACTCTATCTTGACTAGATTCTTTAAGAATTCATGCAGTTTTCTTATAGATTCTAATTTGATTCCTCATGGAAGTTATTCCTCTGTCCTCTTTATTTCTGGTAAACTTAAGAGTTAGGTTGAAAGTCTTGGGTAAATTCAGATAAGTTTTTGCAAGAATATTTTTTGCAGGTAATGTATCAAACTTTTTATTGAACTATGAGCATAATGTTAAATAATTATCTTTCAATTAAAAATAAATTTTAAAAGAATGGTTTCAAAACTCTATATGAATAAAATTTTAAGGCTTTAAAAAATGAGTAAAATAGGGCTTCCTTGGTGGCCCAGTGTGGTAAAGAATCCACCTGCCAATGCAGGAGACATGAGTTTGATCCTTGACCTGGGAAGATACCATGTGCTATAGAGGGCTAAGCGCTTGTGCCACAGCTACTGAGCCTGCATGCCCTAGAACCTGTGCTCCATGACAAGAGAGGCTACCACAATGAGAAGCCTCAGCCCCAACTAGAGAGTGGTCCCCACTCGCCACAACTAGAGAAAAGCCCTTACAGTGACAAAGACCCAGAACCATAAATAAATACAATTATTTTTAAAATGAGTAAAATTTAAAGTAAAAAGAAATAAAATGGAAGTGGGGAGTTTGAAGATTAAAAACTTAGTTGTAGGCAAAAGGAAAAATAAAATTTAAGATTATAAATTGGATCAACAAAATACATGATAATGCTGAGACTTGGAACTAGTGGGCAAACTATCTTAAATAAGAAAACCAAAACTGAAAAAACAGATAAAGGCACGTAATAATAGTGTCAGACTTGAGAGTTCTTTGAACTAGAAGATTCTGACCACATGTAACCTTCGCCTTGTGCCTAGTCATAAGGGTCCTAGCCCCCTTCACCCACCCTTCACTCTTTCCCAAGTCAACTTTATGAAACTGCCACTACCTGGTGACTAGGGGAATGTAGAAACTGATCTGAAATCCAAGGAAGTCTCAAGGAGTTTCCACCATGATCCTGGAGGCCAAAGAGGATGGTCAAACCATGGCCACTTTGGTCTATAACCAGATCCCCTCCCATTCCACTCTTCCAACTGGACCAGAGGTCAATTTTCATTAATTAAAATTTCCTTCTTACGTAGACACTCTAGTTCTTCTCCCTCTGTTAGAACATGGCTAGATAAACCAGTATCCCAGATCTGGGGACAAGTGCAGCCAAGTGACAAAGTGAGATAGATGGCAGCAGGAGCAGTTAGAAGCTGGAGGGACTTTGGTCAGCCAAGTTCATATATTGAGGACTTACGATCCTAAACATTGTCTGCTCCCATATGGTGCATAAAAGATGTTGAAAATTAGATTAATATTCTTACCTAGGCCTATTTCTCTGAAACTCTAGACCTAAAAAGATTTCTGAATGCAGAATGTGTCATCTGGCATTGAATTTGCTGTTTATTGTAATCTGTACTTAAGAAAAATAGTGGTCATGTTTCATCTCCTGTATCTTGCCAAGGGCTCTTAGCAGTGACAGGAAATTTTTCCTTATTGACTTGCAGATTGAGAGGATTCAGAATCCAGAGCTCTGGAAACACTATCAGACAAAGAAAAACAACATGGATGCCAAGAATGGCCAGGTGACCAATGAGAAGCTGCTCTTCCATGGGACAGATGCTGCCTCAGTGGCACTTGTCAACGGAAACGGCTTTAACCGCAGTTACGCTGGAAAGAATGGTAAGGAAGCACGTTAGCTGGCTGCTCCAAAGGAGGTGTTAGCCCTGAGTCCAAGCTGGCTGGGGACAGCGTGGATGGCATTGTGTCCTCTCATGGTTGGGGGCTATGTGACAAGCCAAAGTTTTAGGTTAGACTCAGGATATTTCATCCCAAAGGAGCTGACTGGCCCTCCAGGGTGGGGGAATGATTTTCTAAAATTAAAAACACACACAAAACTTTTAAAAGAGGCTTTAGAGAGAACCGAACATTATTTTTAACATTATTTGACATGTTGGATCAGTGTGTCAAATTATGAACTAACTGGAAATCCTTAAGGATGGTTTGTTTTTCTCCTCACAGCTGTGGCATATGGAAAGGGAACCTATTTTGCTGTCAGTGCCAGTTACTCCGCCAATGACGTGTACTCCAGACCAGACGTAAACGGGAAGAAGCATATGTATTATGTGCGAGTACTCACTGGATGCTACACGCTTGGAAACACATCATTAATTGTGCCTCCTCCAAAGGACCACCGAAATCCTACTGACTTATATGACACTGTCACAGATTGTCTGCAAAATCCAAATTTATTTGTGGTATTTTATGACTACCAGGCTTACCCAGAGTACCTCATTACTTTTAGACGTTAACATTTTGGTAACCTTTGCAGAAGATATTATTTATCTATACATATCTAACTGTAAAGCAAGCAGTAGTTTTTTTCTCTCTCTGTCTCTTAACAGCTTTTTCTAAGATCAAAGGACCTTTGTCACTGCAATCACACTTTCTCCAGCCTCTCTTTCATAACTGGAATAAACCTATCTTGAGAGAGCAATAAATTTGAGAATTTAAATCTGATAACTGTTAGCACTGTGTGTCCTTAATCATGGATGTCAAATCTGTAGAAGTCCAGTTGTGTCATTTCCTTCCAGGAAGGAGAGAATAACATTAATCTTAAAGGCAGGGGACACAGTGACGCAGTTTCAGCTGCCACTTGCAGACATGTCAGGACCCCATCCTGCTGTGGGGAGCACAGTATTACACCCCATACATGGTGTCATGTCAGGACCCCATACTACTGTGGGGAGCACAGTATAACTAAGCGGGTGGGGCTGCTGTCTTCCCTGGGTGCAGGAATCCTGTCTAATTTTTTTTTTATCCCTGGGCTGAGGTCTATGCCTAATGTACAATGGATGCTCTACAAGTGTTTCATAAACTAAGAATGAAGAAGTCCCAGTCAGACTCCTGAGCAACGGGAACCATCTCTTCAACACCCTTGACTTATGGTCACTTTGCTGCAAACTGAGGGAACTGTATTCCTCTCAGATCAGCTGGGACACGTGGCCCTGCTCTGGTCAGGGCTCTGGGACTGCAGTGTTGCCGTGCCCTGCACAGGCCAGGGGCTGGGCTCTAGCTTGGGGACTAGGTGAATCATGTCCCATGGAGTTGTGCAGTATAGCAGCCCTGTCTCCAACTGGTCCTTTTTCATGATGAACTCAAATCTGCCTTCTTGTAACTTCTATTCGTGGTCTTAGTTCTGCCCAGCAGAAAAAAAAAGGGGATAGTGCCTGCTGTGTCTTCAGCATGAAACCCTTATATTAAGATTAAATGAATCTAAGTGTGTTAAATAGCTTATTTTCCTTGGCAGCCTAGCTTTTGATGAGTTTAAAGCCTTGGGCATAAATAAACCAAAGGAATTAAGCAGTCATTTTACTAATTTGCTAATTCCCTATCTATTGGATAGTAATGAAAATTTCTTTTATAACTTCCCTAGGTAAATTTCAGATTCAAACATTATTGAGTGCCTAAATTGTACCACATAATATAATAGGTGCTTTCATACAGTGTTTATTTTATTCCCTCAACACTTTTTTAAGAATGATATCCCCATTTTAAAGTTGAGGAACAACATCACTCATTATCGAGAAATGCAAATCAAAACCACAATGAGGTACCATTTCATGCCAGTCAGAATGGCCACTATCCAAAAGTCTACAAGCAATAAATGCTGGAGAGGGTGTGGAGAAAAGGGAACCCTCTTACACTGTTGGTGGGAATGCAAACTAGTACACCCACTATGGAGAACAGTGTGGAGATTCCTTAAAAAACTGGAAATAGAACTGCCTTATGACCCAGCAATCCCACTGCTGGGCATACACACTGAGGAAACCAGAATTGAAAGACACGTGCACCCCAATGTTCATCGCAGCACTGTTTATAATAGCCAGGACATGGAAGCAACCTAGATGTCCATTTACAGATGAATGGATAAGAAAGCTGTGGTACATATACACAATGGAGTATTACTCAGCCATTAAAAAGAATACATTTGAATTAGTTCTAATGAGGTAGATGAAACTGGAGCCTATTATACAGTGTGAAGTAAGTCAGAAAGAAAAACACCAATACAGTATATTAACAAATATATATATGGAATTTAGAAAGATGGTAATGATTACCCTATATGCAAGACAGCAAAAGAGACACAGATGTATAGAACAGTCTTTTGGACTCTGTGGGAGAAGGCAAGGGTGGGATGATTTGAGAGAATAGCATTGAAACATGTATATTTAAAAAAAAAAGGGCCAAAGACCCTACAGAAGGGTCTTTTTTCAGACCATTCTTTTCTTGGGCATGTTCACCTCCCTTCCTCCTTTCTTCCAGAAAGCCAGCACTCTCTTGGGATTTACTGATACCCTCAGTTTGAAAAGTGAGAAGAATGAGACCAATAGTCAATCTTCTTAAAAGGTGACTTTGTGTATCTTTTCTATGTGTTTTTTATGAATGGTTACTGAGATCAATCTCAGTTTTTAAAATTCTTACTCGAACAGTAATGATAATAATTATCCCTACATCTTGCAAATGTAATGAGAGTGGGATTAAGTTGACGAAACATAGCTTTTTGTTAGTTTCAGGACTCAGCAGCATTTGGTTGTTTTTATTGCAGGGCTGTTGTCCTTAGTTGTCCCAGCTCCTTCCACAAAGAGGCCCCCACCTACTTTTCTCCTGATGGGTACTCTACTCTGGAGCACAGGGGTTAACCAGTGAGAATCCTACACACATGAGAAGTGTGGTCACTTCAGGTCAAGGCGAGAATTCATCCTGCACTTAAATTAAGAGGTTGGCAACTTAGTAAAATCACAAATTGTCCCAAATCACCTTACTACATAGACTCAAAAATACCTACTGAAATGAGCAACTGCAATCCCTCCCCCTGCCAAAAATAACAAAAGATAGAATTCTCCCAGTGGATGCCTTTGATCTATTAAAAAGTTACCAAACTTTTTCTATAAGGAATTCCAGGGAATATTTCCAGCTTTGTAAGTCATACTGCCTTTGTAACGACTCAACTCTGCCACTGTAACCCTAAAGCCACCACAGACAATATGTAAATGAATGGTATGGCCGTGTTTCAATACAACTTTATTTACAAAAACAAGCAGCAGGCTGACCCCTGCCTGAGGCTGATGCAGAGACTACTTCCTGTTGAGAACACCAGGAGCTTACCTTTGAGACAGGCTGAAGGTATGAGATGGGAGAGGCAAGGCAAAGGCACTGAGGATAGAGGCATACAAACAACAAAGAGCCAGGCTGTCCAAAGAGTAATGTGTATGCCAGAAGGTGGCAAGAGACTAAAATTCAATTAGGTGAGAACAGCACATGTTAAGCATGTGCAAACTGAACTTTTGCTGGTTCATCTTTTATTTGAAAACTATATTATTTTAAAGATATTCTTAAAACAGTATTTAAAAAATCATTTTCTATGAGAATCACACACTTCTTCCTTGAATCAGAAGTTGTGCCACTATCCTGGTTACCTGTGGATTCACCAAACAGTCCAGCAAGTCATCTGTAGAAACGAATGTTTGAGAAAGGGCCACAGCCCTATCTGAGGCGATCTGTTCCACAACTGCATTCTCACTCTCACTCATCATTCGTTGCCTCTTGGTATTAGGCAGTTTTCCAAAGGATTTTCCGTTTTTGCTGACAAAGTCTTCACCATCATTTTCAAATATGCCTCCTCTTTCTGAAGATGGTTCTTGTGAACCTGGTGTGACAGGGACCAGATCGAGACCAAAAGGGCTTGCTGCCTCCTGTCTCACTGGTTCTGGGCTTCGGGTGTGGCTACCAGCTTGTTCTACCCCCACGTGGCTGTGCACATCTAACTCCTCCTTTATCGTGTACTCCCTGTTGGTTCTCACTGCTTGGGCTCCTACCACTTCAGATGTTCCACGATGATTTAAAAAAGCAGAGATGGCCCCATTTAAGTAGTGACAGTTGGCTTCATGGGATGTTTCCTCAGGCTAGGGAAAAAGAAAAACTCTTTAAAATGGTTATACATACTTACATAAATCGGAAACAAGCATTCTTGTCAGAGCTGGTTTATCACAGGATAGTAACTGCCACGATGACACGTGGAGGAGGCCTACCTCAGTTGGGTTTAACCAAGCTCTGGAATTGTGTGGACTCTCTGCAGTTTTCAGGGCACACACAAGCATGCGGGTGATTGCCTCTTCTACCCGGGCCTGGTGGTCCTCTTCCTAAGTCAAGGTTAAAAAAGAAGACACAGTTTTCATTTGTCTCCGGGTCTCACTGCTCAAAACAGAGGAGAGTCTCTTATTGCGTGTTTTGTTCTTTCATCAATATAAGCTTTGTTACTGAAGGAATGAATATGCTGTTGGCAGACCATGATTTTTCTGTATTAACTCTCTTCTGCCACCTAGGAAGAATTGCAGAATATTTCACCAACTAAATTTAAGTACGGGTCCTGTCTGTAAGACAGAGGCCTTAAGTATGAATCACCTGTGATATTTTCTTCAGCATTTTCCAGTCTCTGACATGTTTAAGGTTTCTTTTTAAAAGGTATCCCATAAAAATAAATAATCCCAATAGAGGATTACTTTGACAAGCTAATTTTTTGAGGAATGGGAAAAATTTTTAATAAACATTCTTGGTTGGATGGCATTGCCGATGCAACGGACACAAAACTGGGCCATCTCCTGGAGATGGTGAGGGACAGGGAAGCCTGGCATGCTACAGTCCATGGGGCTGTGAAGAGCCAGACGCCACTTGGTGACTGGACGACCACCACCACCATTCTTGGCCACAAGAGTGAGAAGGCTCAGTGTCCGTCTTAAGGTTAAGTATCTACCCATCTATTGTATCTCAAGATACAGTAAGCATAAACTATGGCAATCATGACAAACTACATTAAAATTAGTACCTTTTGTTCATCAAAAGACACCATAAAGGAAATAAAGAAGTCTGTGACATGTACAACTGATTGCAAAATACATCAAGAATCTGCACACATCAGTAAGACAAATGACCCATTTTTTTTTTAAATGGGCAAAACCCATGAAGACAAACATGTCAAAAAAAGAACAATTATATGAGTAGTAAGCACATGAAAATAAGCTTAGCCTCATTAATAATCAGGGAAATGCAAATCAAGAAACCCATGAAACTGGCAAAAGAGGGTCTGATAATTCCAAATGATGGAGAAATGTCAAATAATTGACAGAAACCTTATACATTGATGGTGGGAATGTATGCTGACAGACATTTGGAAAACATGCAGGCATTATTTTATAAACTTGAGTATTGTATACCCTACAGACGGCAATTCCACTTCTAGATATATACACATTCTCTGGAGAAACTCTTGCACGTGTATACAAGAATATTCTATTTATAAAAGCAAAAAAACTAAAAGCAACCCAATTATCCATCAACAGAAAAATGAACCAGTGAACTGTGGGACATTAACACTAGAGGATATTATTACACCACAGTGAAAGTGGAAGACCAGCTACATGTGACAACAGAGATGACTATTAGATGAATATTAGAAACACAGATGAATATTAGAAACACAATATTAAATAAAAAAAAAAGCAAATCCTCAAGATGAGATACCACTTCTCACTAGGATGGCTATAATAAAAAATACACATAACAAATGTTCATAACAATGTGGAGAAATCAGAATCTTCATACTTTGTTGGCAGAATGTAAATGGTGTACTGTACTGGAAAATAGCAACTTCTGGCAATTTCTCAGAAGATTAAATCTAGAGTTACCAGATGGTTAATTTTATGAGTCAACTTGGGTAGGCTATGGTGACCAACTGTCTAGTCAAACGCTATTCTAGATGTCACTGTGAAGATATTTCATAAATGTGATTAACATTTATAATCAGCTGACTTTAAGTAAAAGGAGATTATCCTCAATAATGTAGGTGGACCTCATCTGATCAGTTGAAGGTTTTAAGAGCAAAATATAAGGTTTCTTGGAGAAGAAAAAACTCTGCCTCAAGACTGCAACAGAAATCCTAAGCCAGTTTACAGTCTGCCAGCCTGTCTTACAGATTCTGGACTCTAGACTGCAACTTGAACTCATCTGAATTTTCAGCCTGCTGGCCTGCCCTGGCTAATGTCCATACGATCCAGCAACTCCACACCCAGGTATATACCGAAAGAAATGGAAACATACATCCACACAAAACCATGTACATTAAATGATAGCAGTAGCATTATTCATAATAGCCAAAAGTAGACACACTCCAAAGGTCCATCACTGATTAGTGGATAAACAAAATGTGGTATGTCTAAACAATACCTCTAGCTATAAAAAGAGGAATGAAGTACTGATACACGCTACTCCATGGGTGATTCTTAGAAACAGCATGCCAAGTTAAAGACGCCAGCCATGGCTGCGATCAAAGCCTCTGGTTAAAGCATTGGCAGATGCAACACTGCCTCAGCTGGGAGAGACGGACTTGACCCATAATGGTAGCCATTCTTTCGTCAAGTGGAGCAGGCAGCCAGGATTAAGCACAGCGTATCGGAGGGAAAAAGTCTTTGGCAGAAATAAAATGATAAAACCTAGCACTGAAAGACTGCTCTGAGAAGATGTGTAGGTCAGGACTGTGAACTGTGCAAATAGTAATGAGGACCTTGAGCCAAGAAGCAGATATTTCCAGCCCAGATGGTGTGGGATGGGACTAGCACTGTGGGACATGTGTGGCAGCTTCAGCCGGGCCCAACACAGTTCTCCTAACAGTCAAGGGAGCAGACCCAGCACACCAACCTCAAGGCACACTGTGCCCCAAGAAGAAAGAGAACAGCGTGTCACAAAAACCCTACTTCCAACCTCACCGTCCACCAACAGAGCACAGAATCCATAACCTATAGCACAGCAAACAAAGTAACACGGGAGTGTTGGTTAAAATTAATCATCAAGTTATAAAGACAGGCACTGTGTATCTTAAAAGTAAGGAGATGACATTTGTTAGAAAAAGAAAATACCAGCTCAATCCATGAGTTTATACTGACAGTGACAGGATCAATGGATTCCACATAATGCCACCAGTGTCTGGGAACAAACAGAACCTGAAAACCAAACAAAAAATGGTTAGCACAAAACCAAAACATTTTATTTTTATGTCAGAATCAGATCTAAATTGAAGCTGCTAGGAAAAAAAATTCAAATGAATTTATAGCAATATTGTAACAGAAAAGGGAAAAATAAGAAAAAGCTCCCATAATCCTTTTATTCCTTTAAAAAAAATTAACAAGTTTGCATGTTCTACAAAGGATATTGGCTTCCCTGGTGGCTCAGATGGGAAGATCCCCTGGAGAAGGGAATGGCATCCCACTCCAGTATTCTTGCCTGAAGAATTCCACGGACAGAAGAGCCTGGCAGGCTACAAGTCCATGGGGTCGCAAGGAGGTGGACACGACTGAACGACTAACACTTTCACTTTTTCACAAAGGATATTACCAGCTTCTCCATCTCTACTCTCCTTTATGCTGGACCTTCTTTGTCCGCATCCAAATCTTGGTAAAGGATTCTGAGATTGTAACACTTCCTCCTTTCCATCACATAAAAATTGTATGAGTTCTGAGAAAGGGCATATGTAAAAATATAGGACATAGTTTCTGACTTCTCACGGTATAAAATCTAGCCAATGAAAAAATAATCTATAGAACAGTGGCATTATATAAGGGTAAATCAGAGGAGTGGACACTGGTGGTAGAGAAGTTCAGAGGTGAGAGAAGCAGGCACAAACTAGGGAGGCCAGGGGCAACCTGGATGAAGGATGTGTGATTTGAACCATGACTAGGAGAGAAGGAGGACATGCCGGGAGGGGGAAGTGGGCAAGGGAGGCAGGACTGTCGAGGGATAGCAAGCAGGCCAGTTTTACCACTGCAGAAAGAGTAATGGAAAATAAAGTAGGAGAATCAGATTAGGGCCAATGGAGGGCCCTGAATTCAGAATAAAGAATCTGGACTTTATATCCTGTAGGCATTACAAGTTCCTGAGAAGTTCTGAGTAAGTGGACGGTTAAAATAGTGACATTATGGGAGAGTCTGGGAAGGACAGGAGAGTCCTGCAGTGGTCCATTTATTAAATTAAATGTTAAGATTTAAATAGGAAGGAATAGCAAACGAAAGCAATGGGCAGAGCCAAGAAGGACTGTATGTGTCCAGACTCACTACAAGAGTCTGTGAAAGGCCAAGTAGAGTAGATGGAGATGACCTGAAATTTTTGGGTTTGGATTTAGAAAATGGTAGCACTTGCTACCATCAAGGTGGAGATAGGAAGAGAGCTCCTTTCAGGAGACTTAGGCACTGAAAATGGCCACTACAGCCACTGGGTTTAGTCATTAGGAGGTCCTGAATGTCGCAGTCACCTGTGCTTAGTGCGCCGGTTGCAGCCGCAGTCCCTTGGCCCGTCCGAGGCCAGGGAGGGTGGCCGAGAGGAGCCACCCTGCGTGTGAGGCCAGGGGCGGTGGCCAGGAGGAGCCACCTTGCGCCCGAGCGAGGCCAGGGGCGGCGGCCGGGATGAGCAACCCCACGTCCAAGGAGCGGAGGCTGCGCGGGTGCTGGAGGGCCTAGAGGAGCCATCCCACGTTGAAGGTCAGGAAGGGCGGCGGTGAGGAGATACCCCTCATCCAAGGTAAGGAGCAGCGGCTGCGCTTTACTGGAGCAGCCGTGAAGAGATACCCCACGCCCAGGGTAAGAGAAACCCAAGTAAGATGGTAGGTGTTGCAAGAGGGCATCTGAGGGCAGACAAACTGAAACCATACTCACAGAAAACTAGTCAATCTAATCNACTTATGTTGCATAACTCAGGGCTTCACTGAAAGAATCAGTTTTCTCTCTCTGGGTTGATATCTGAAGCCTTCAGTTAAGTGGATACCTGCCTTCAGCACAGGACTCTGATTCCTGTCAAAATGCAAATACCGCAGTAATATGTGGAATACTGCAGTAATAATATGTGGAACTGGGTGGTGGAAAGAAACCTGTGCTCAAGTCTCCTAGTTAAGTTCTCCCCTGAGTGAAATTCCAGTGGCTGCTCAGATTCCCTGAACCTTTGTTCCTTCTCCATAAAATGAGAATTTCAGAAAAAAACATCTATCTCTGTTTCATCGACTACGCTAAAGCTTTTGACTGTGTGGATTATGACAAACTGTGGAAAGCTCTTAGAAAGATGGGAATACCAGACCAGCTTACCTGTCTCCTGAGAAACCTGTATGTGGGTCAAGAAGCAACAGTTAGGCCTGCACGCCGGCGCATGGAAGCGCAGGCGGCCGCGGCCGGTGCATGGAAGCGCGGCCGAGAGGAGCTACCCCACGTCTGAGGTCAGGGGCAGAAGTTGCGAGGACCCCATGCCCGAAGGGTAGCGGCCGAGAGGAGCTACCCCATGTCCGAGGTCAGGGGTGGTGGCTGAGAGGAGCCACCCCGAGTCTGAGACCAGGGGCAGCGCCCGAGGCCAGGGGCGGCGGCTGGGAGGAACAACCCCACGTCCAAGGAGTGGTGGCTGCGTGGGCTTAGGAGGATCTAGAGGAGCCATCCCACGTTGAAGGTCAGAAAGGGCGGTGGTGAGGAGATACCCCTTGTCCAAAGTAAGGAGCAGCGGCTGCGCTTTGCTGGAGCAGCAGTTAAGATATACCCCACGCCCAAGGTAAGAGAAACCCATGTAAAATGGTAGGTGTTGCAAGAGGGCATCAGAGGGCAGNGGATGAGGGGTATCTCCTCACCGCCGCCCTTCCTGACCTTCAACGTGGGATGGCTCCTCTAGGCCCTCCAGCACCCGCGCAGCCTCCGCTCCTTGGACGTGGGGTTGCTCATCCCGGCCGCCGCCCCTGGCCTCGCTCGGGCGCAAGGTGGCTCCTCCTGCCACCGCCCCTGGCCTCACACGCAGGGTGGCTCCTCTCGGCCACCCTCCCTGGCCTCGGACGGGCCAAGGGACTGCGGCTGCAACCGGCGCACTAAGCACAGGTGACTGCGACATTCAGGACCCCCTAATGACTAAACCCAGTGGCTGTAGTGGCCATTTTCAGTGCCTAAGTCTCCTGAAAGGAGCTCTCTTCCTATCTCCACCTTGATGGTAGCAAGTGCTACCATTTTCTAAATCCAAATCCAAAAATTTCAGGTCATCTCCATCTACTCTACTTGGCCTTTCACAGACTCTTGTAGTGAGTCTGGACACATACAGTCCTTCTTGGCTCTGCCCATTGCTTTCGTTTGCTATTCCTTCCTATTTAAATCTTAACATTTAATTTAATAAATGGACCACTGCAGGACTCTCCTGTCCTTCCCAGACTCTCCCATAATGTCACTATTTTAACCGTCCACTTACTCAGAACTTCTCAGGAACTTGTAATGCCTACAGGATATAAAGTCCAGATTCTTTATTCTGAATTCAGGGCCCTCCATTGGCCCTAATCTGATTCTCCTACTTTATTTTCCATTATTCTTTCTGCAGTGGTAAAACTGGCCTGCTTGCTATCCCTCGACAGTCCTGCCTCCCTTGCCCACTTCCCCCTCCCGGCATGTCCTCCTTCTCTCCTAGTCATGGTTCAAATCACACGTCCTTCATCCAGGTTGCCCCTGGCCTCCCTAGTTTGTGCCTGCTTCTCTCACCTCTGAACTTCTCTACCACCAGTGTCCACTCCTCTGATTTACCCTTATATAATGCCACTGTTCTATAGATTATTTTTTCATTGGCTAGATTTTATACCGTGAGAAGTCAGAAACTATGTCCTATATTTTTACATATGCCCTTTCTCAGAACTCATACAATTTTTATGTGATGGAAAGGAGGAAGTGTTACAATCTCAGAATCCTTTACCAAGATTTGGATGCGGACAAAGAAGGTCCAGCATAAAGGAGAGTAGAGATGGAGAAGCTGGTAATATCCTTTGTGAAAAAGTGAAAGTGTTAGTCGTTCAGTCGTGTCCACCTCCTTGCGACCCCATGGACTTGTAGCCTGCCAGGCTCTTCTGTCCGTGGAATTCTTCAGGCAAGAATACTGGAGTGGGATGCCATTCCCTTCTCCAGGGGATCTTCCCATCTGAGCCACCAGGGAAGCCAATATCCTTTGTAGAACATGCAAACTTGTTAATTTTTTTTAAAGGAATAAAAGGATTATGGGAGCTTTTTCTTATTTTTCCCTTTTCTGTTACAATATTGCTATAAATTCATTTGAATTTTTTTTCCTAGCAGCTTCAATTTAGATCTGATTCTGACATAAAAATAAAATGTTTTGGTTTTGTGCTAACCATTTTTTGTTTGGTTTTCAGGTTCTGTTTGTTCCCAGACACTGGTGGCATTATGTGGAATCCATTGATCCTGTCACTGTCAGTATAAACTCATGGATTGAGCTGGTATTTTCTTTTTCTAACAAATGTCATCTCCTTACTTTTAAGATACACAGTGCCTGTCTTTATAACTTGATGATTAATTTTAACCAACACTCCCGTGTTACTTTGTTTGCTGTGCTATAGGTTATGGATTCTGTGCTCTGTTGGTGGACGGTGAGGTTGGAAGTAGGGTTTTTGTGACACGCTGTTCTCTTTCTTCTTGGGGCACAGTGTGCCTTGAGGTTGGTGTGCTGGGTCTGCTCCCTTGACTGTTAGGAGAACTGTGTTGGGCCCGGCTGAAGCTGCCACACATGTCCCACAGTGCTAGTCCCATCCCACACCATCTGGGCTGGAAATATCTGCTTCTTGGCTCAAGGTCCTCATTACTATTTGCACAGTTCACAGTCCTGACCTACACATCTTCTCAGAGCAGTCTTTCAGTGCTAGGTTTTATCATTTTATTTCTGCCAAAGACTTTTTCCCTCCGATACGCTGTGCTTAATCCTGGCTGCCTGCTCCACTTGACGAAAGAATGGCTACCATTATGGGTCAAGTCCGTCTCTCCCAGCTGAGGCAGTGTTGCATCTGCCAATGCTTTAACCAGAGGCTTTGATCGCAGCCATGGCTGGCGTCTTTAACTTGGCATGCTGTTTCTAAGAATCACCCATGGAGTAGCGTGTATCAGTACTTCATTCCTCTTTTTATAGCTAGAGGTATTGTTTAGACATACCACATTTTGTTTATCCACTAATCAGTGATGGACCTTTGGAGTGTGTCTACTTTTGGCTATTATGAATAATGCTACTGCTATCATTTAATGTACATGGTTTTGTGTGGATGTATGTTTCCATTTCTTTCGGTATATACCTGGGTGTGGAGTTGCTGGATCGTATGGACATTAGCCAGGGCAGGCCAGCAGGCTGAAAATTCAGATGAGTTCAAGTTGCAGTCTAGAGTCCAGAATCTGTAAGACAGGCTGGCAGACTGTAAACTGGCTTAGGATTTCTGTTGCAGTCTTGAGGCAGAGTTTTTTCTTCTCCAAGAAACCTTATATTTTGCTCTTAAAACCTTCAACTGATCAGATGAGGTCCACCTACATTATTGAGGATAATCTCCTTTTACTTAAAGTCAGCTGATTATAAATGTTAATCACATTTATGAAATATCTTCACAGTGACATCTAGAATAGCGTTTGACTAGACAGTTGGTCACCATAGCCTACCCAAGTTGACTCATAAAATTAACCATCTGGTAACTCTAGATTTAATCTTCTGAGAAATTGCCAGAAGTTGCTATTTTCCAGTACAGTACACCATTTACATTCTGCCAACAAAGTATGAAGATTCTGATTTCTCCACATTGTTATGAACATTTGTTATGTGTATTTTTTATTATAGCCATCCTAGTGAGAAGTGGTATCTCATCTTGAGGATTTGCTTTTTTTTTTATTTAATATTGTGTTTCTAATATTCATCTGTGTTTCTAATATTCATCTAATAGTCATCTCTGTTGTCACATGTAGCTGGTCTTCCACTTTCACTGTGGTGTAATAATATCCTCTAGTGTTAATGTCCCACAGTTCACTGGTTCATTTTTCTGTTGATGGATAATTGGGTTGCTTTTAGTTTTTTTGCTTTTATAAATAGAATATTCTTGTATACACGTGCAAGAGTTTCTCCAGAGAATGTGTATATATCTAGAAGTGGAATTGCCGTCTGTAGGGTATACAATACTCAAGTTTATAAAATAATGCCTGCATGTTTTCCAAATGTCTGTCAGCATACATTCCCACCATCAATGTATAAGGTTTCTGTCAATTATTTGACATTTCTCCATCATTTGAAATTATCAGACCCTCTTTTGCCAGTTTCATGGGTTTCTTGATTTGCATTTCCCTGATTATTAATGAGGCTAAGCTTATTTTCATGTGCTTACNCTGGCGTGCTGCGATTCATGGGGTCGCAAAGAGTCGGACACAACTGAGCGACTGAACTGAACTGAATGTCCTATCACAGAGTTTACTTTCAGTACAGAGGTAAGAGAGCGAGCCATTTTATGGTGGATTCCGGCAAGAGAATGATGTAAAAAAACTGATACAATGGACAGAAATACTCATTGAATTTGGCTATTAAAGTAGAAGAAAAAAAGAATTAGCAGCCACTTCACACCCACTAAAATGGCTACAGTTTTAGTAATATAATAACAGTAATAATATCAATAATAATAAAGGAAGATAACAAGTGTTGGAGAGAATGTAAAGCAATTAGAACCCACATAGATTGCTGATGGGAATGTAAAATGGTGCAGCTGCTATGGAAAACAGTTTGGCAATTCCCCCAAAAGTTAAAACACAGAATTAACATATGACCCAGCAATTCCACTCATACATAAATACCCAAGAGAACTGAAAATACATCATCTTACAAAACCTTATACACAAATATTTATAGCAGTATTAGTCATAATAACCAAAAAAGTGGAAACAACCCAAATACCCATCGTGTTTAATGGATAAATAAAATGTATATTCACATAATGGAACAACAGTCAGTTCAGTTCAGTTGCTTAGTCGTGTCTGACTCTTTGCGACCCCATGGACTGCAGCACTCCAGGCTTCCCCGTCCAACACAAACTCCCGGAGCTTGCTCAAACTCATGTCCGTTGAGTCGGTGATGCCATCCAACCATATCATCCTTTATTGTCCCCTTCTCCTCCTGCCTTCAATCTTTCCCAGCATCAGGGTCTTTTCAAATGAGTCAGCTCTTCGCATCAGGTGGCCAAAGTACTGGAGTTTCAGCTTCAGCATCAGTCCTTCCAATGACTATTCAGGACTGATTTCCTTTAGGATTGACTGGTTGGATCTCCTTGCGGTCCAAGGGACTCTCAAAGAGTCTTCTCCAATACCACAGTACAAAAGAATCAATTCTTCGGTGCTCAGCTTTCTTTATGATCCAACTCTCACATCCATACATGACTACTGGAAAAACCATAGTCTGACTACATGGACCTTCGTCAGAAAAGAAATGTCTCTGCTTTTTAATATGCTGTCTAGATTGGTCATAGCTTTTCTTACAAGAGCGTCTTTTAATTTAATGGCTGCAGTCATCATCTGCAGTGACTCGAGCCCAAGAAAATAAAGTCTGTCACTGTTTCCATTGTTTCCCCATTTATTTGCCATGAAGTGATGGGCCAGATGCCACGATCTTCGTTTTTTGAAAGTTGAGTTTTAAGCCAACTTTTTCACTCTCCTCTTTCACTTTCACCAAGAGGCTCTTCAGTGCCTCTTCACTTTCCGCCATAAGGGTGGTCTCATCTGCGTTATCTGAGGTTATTGATATTTCTTCCAGAAACCTTGATTTTAGCTTGTGCTTCATCCAGCCCAGCATTTTACATGATGCACTCTGCATATAAGTTAAATAAGCAGGGTGACGATATGCAGCCTTGATGTACTCCTTTCCTGATTTGGAACCAGTCTGTTGTTTCATGTCCAGTTCTAACTGTTGCTTCTTGACCTGCGTACAGATTGCTCAGGAGGCAGTTAAGGTGGTCTGGTATTCTCCTCTCTTGAAGAATTTTCCTGTTAGTTGTAACCTACACAGTCAAAGGGTTTGGCGTAATCAATAAAGCAGAGGTAGCTGCTTTTCTGGATCTCTTGCTTTTTCGATGATCCAATGGATGTAGGCAATTCGGTCTCTGGTTCCTCTGCCGTTTCTAAATCCAGCTTGACCATCTGGAAGTTCACAGTTTGTACTGCTGAAACCTGGCTTGGGGAATTTTGAGCATTACTTTGCTAGCATCTGAAAGTGAAGTGAAAGTGAAGTCGTTCAGTCATGTCCAACTCTTTGCAATCCCGTGGACTGTAGCCTACCAGGCTCCTCCGTTCATGGGATTTTCCAGGCAAGAATACTGGAGTGGGTTGCCATTTCCTTCTCCAGGGGATCTTCCCGACCCAGGGATTGAACTCAGGTCTCCCACATTACAGACAGATGCTTTAACCTCTGAGCCACCAGGGAAGCCCTGTGCTAGTATCTGAGATGAGTGCAATTGTGCAATAGTTTCAACATTCTTTGGCATTGCCTTTCTTTGAGATTGGAATGAAAACTGACTTTTTCCAGTCCTGTGGCCACTGCTGAGTTTTCCAAATTTGCTGGAATATTGAGTGCAGCACTTTCACAGCATCATCTTTTAGGATTTGAAAGAGCTCAACTGGAATGCCATCACCTCCACTAGCTTTGCTCATAGTAATGCTTCCTAAGGCCCCACTTGACTTTGCATTCTAGGATGTCTGGCTGTAGGTGAATGATCACACCATCGTGATTATCTGGGTCATGAAGATCTTTTTTGTATAGTTCTGTGTATTCTTGCCACTGTTTTTCTGGAACTCTCTTGCTTTTTTGATGATCCAGCAGATGTTGGCAATTTGATCTCTGGTTCCTCCACTTTTTCTAAAACCAGCTTGAACATCTGGAAGTTCATGGTGCTGAAGCCTGGCTTGCAGAATTTTGAGCATTACTTTACTAGGGTGTGAGATGAGTGCAATTGTACAGTAGTTTGAACATTCTTTGGCATTGCCTTTCTTTGGAATTGGAATAAAAACTGACCGTTTCCAGTCCTGTGGCCACTGCTGAGTTTTTCAAATTTGCTGGCATATTGAGTGAAGCACTTTCACAACATCATCTTTCAGGATTTGAAATATCTCAACTGGAATTCCATCACCTCCACTAGCTTTGTTCGTAATGATGCTTCCTAAGGCCCACTTGACTTCACATTCCAGGATGTCTGGCTCTAGGTGAGTGATCACACCATTGTGATTATGTGGGTTGTGAAGATCTTTTTTGTACAGTTCTTCTGTGTATTCTTGCCACCTCTTCTAATGTCTTCTGCTTTTGTTAGGTTCCTACCATTTCTGTCCTTTATCAAGCCCATTTTTGCATGAAATGTTCCCTTGGTATCTCTAATTTTCTTGAAGAGATCTCTAGTCTTTCCCATTCTGTTGTTTTCCTCTATTTCTTTGCATTGATCACTGAGGAAGGCTTTCTTATCTCTCCTTACTATTGTTTGGAACTCTGCATTCAAATGGGTATATCTTTCCTTTCTCCTTTGCTTTTCCCTTCTCTTCTTTTCACAGCTATTTGTAAGGTCTCCTCAGACAGCCATTTTGCTTTTTTGCATTTCTTTTCCATGGGGATGGTCTTGATTCCTGTCTCCTGTACTATGTCACGAACCTCATTCCATAGTTCATCAGGCACTCTATCAGATCTAGTCCCTTAAATCTATTTCTCATTTTCATTGTGTAGTCATAAGGGATTTGATTTATCTATTGTTTGGAACTCTGCATTCAAATGGGTATAGCTTTCCTTTCTCCTTTGCCTTTAGCTTCTCTTCTTCCCTCAGCTATTTGTAATGGAAAATATTCATCCATAAAAAAGAATGAAGAGCTGATAACATTCTACAGTGTGGATGAACCTTGAGGAGGTTATGCTATGTGAAACCATTACGCTATGTGAAAGAAGCCAGACCTAAAAGACCACAGATTGCACAACTGCAATTATATGAGATGTCCAGAATAGGTAAATATATAAAGAAAGAAAACAGAGAAGTGGCTGTCAGGGTCTGGGGGGGTAGGTGAAAGGGGAGTGACTGCTGACAAGATGAGGAAACAGTCAGACTGTTTGAGCTGGAGCACTCGAGTGTAAAGGAGGCAGGAACAGCCAGTGAGAAGGGGGCAAAGGAAGGAACATAGGCAGGTAAGAGGGATAACCAAGGGAATAAAACCTCCTCAAGAGACTAAGAAAACCTGGCAAATGTTAATAAATATTGGCCTGTAAATGCCAGGGTTGTAGAGGTGATTTTCCCCACTGGGTAGGAGCACTAAGCTCTGAACCTTTGGAGATACTTCAGAGACAGTCAGTTACAAAAGCAGCATCCATTATTGCTTAAAAGCAAATCACTCTCAACAAATATTATATGATATCAATCTACAAAATGATAAAACAAATCTATATACAAAACAGAAACAGACTCACAGACATAGAAAAAAGCTTATGGGTATCACGTTTGGTTATGGGGAAAGGGATAATTTAGGAGCCGGGGATTAACAGATACAAACTACTGCACCCAGAATATATAGGCAACAGGGATTTACTGTATAGTACAGAGAACTATATTCAATATCTTGTAATAAATTATAATGGAATATAACCTGAAAAAATATATAACTGAATCACTGTGCTATACATCTGAAACTAACACAACATTGTAAATCAACTATACTTCAATTTTAAAAAAGCCTTAAATCCCTAAATCATTCTTAGTTCATTCTGCCTTTGTTGGCCCACTAACTGGATACACTAGAACCTGTGTTTGTGTGCCTGGATTCTAATGTAGTTGAACAGATATTAACTGTGAGTAAATGTTTCAGAAGTGCTCAAGTACTCATGCCTTGACACCTTCTCTTAACCTAAATAAAAATGACTGAGCTTCTGGATCTTCCTCCACAGTCCATTCTCCTCTTCACCACCAGGAGGAGCCATGCACCCTCCTCTTACTTCCCTTCCAAGACCTGTGAAGCCTACAGCTGGAGAAGCTAGCATCCAATAGCAGAGCCACAGGGAAGGGACCACTGTCAGTCATTTGTACTGGTAGGGAGGCACGTGACATAGGACTTGAAAGAAGTTAGAGATGGGGTGTCCACTGACAAGTCACCAGTGTTTTAAAGCTCCCATTACCTGTCCTGGGCTCAGCATGACCATATGTCTTCGAGCTTTCCGGAACTGAGGAAAACGTTTTAAATCAGGATTGACAACATTGATTTTACTGAACACACTGGATTCTTCATAAGGGATTCTAGTTGGATAAAGGAAAGGAGTATCTTCAGGAGGAAAGAGATGCCATCTTTTCCTAATGAAAAAAAAAAAAAGATAAGTTAATACTGTAGACTTGAGACAAAAGATGTAAGGAGGCAGCAGTGAAGTGCCCGTTTTCACCCATTTTCATTCAGTCCATAAAGGAATACAGGAGCCCCCTCCGGGATCACCTGGCCCATCTCTCATTCAGTTCTGGAATCTCCCCTGCAGACACCTGGTGGAGGTAGGGTAGCAACTAGTGGGTATCTCAGGATGTCCCAAGTAGCCCCTTTGCAGGGACAAGATTTGCTTTGTAAGATAATTCTCAAATCAAAGTCAGTCTCCTCATAAGCTGTTTCCATTCCTATAGCTAGAGCTACCTAGAATAACCTCCGCTCTTTCAAATCTCTGTATTCTTATCTTATCCAGAGTAACCTGTCAGGGTTCTGTCCATCAAGTTAAATTTTCAGACTTCTCCCTGTTTGCACTGTGAATTTCTTAAGTTAAATATTTGTTAAATTGATTCATCGAGGAAGAGAAATGCACAAATGATACCACACAATAAAAAGTAGTATAATATAGGAATTTGCAAAAAGAGAAAACTGTAAAATGGTTTAGTCACTTTAAATTTTTTTGGAAAATGGAAGTGATTAATCTTAACTCACAAAACATTAGACGCACCAATACTTGGAGCCAACAGAGGGAGGATATCTGAGGCAAAGAAGGGAGAAGTGAAAAGGGAAGAGACACAGACAGAAATCCACAGATGGGGAAGTAGAGAGAGAAAAGAACCAAGTTCTGAGACAAGTCCCAAAGCCCTCCAGTGACCCCTGGCAGTTACAGTATGGCTATCTTGTCCTTTCAAGATAGCTGATTGCACTTCTTAAACTAGGAAGTATAAAGTCTTATTTTGCCTTAGAGATGATAAATCTGCTCCCTTCCCCTGGACTCGTTTGGGAGAATACGTTTAGAATGTCAGAGCTGGAAAGACCTTATCAGTCTAATTTTATTTTCAAAGAAGTGGAAGAAGGAGCCAGCTAAGCACACAACTGTCTAGCTGAACTGGGAGTGGATGCCTCGAAGTTCTGGATCAGCTTCTAAGAGCAATCCTGATCATGGCTGACAGACACAGCACACGGAAACCACCATGTATCAGTTCAGTTTAGTTCAGTCGCTCAGTCATGTCCGACTCTTTGTGACCCCATGAATGATCTACACAGTCAAAGGCTTTGGCGTAGTCAATAAAGAAATAAAGAGGTAGATGTTTTTCTGGAATTCTCTTGCTTTTTCGATGATGCAGCGGATGTTGGCAATTTGATCTCTGGTTCCTCTGCCTTTTCTAAATTCAGCTTAAACATCGGGAGGTTCTCGGTTCACGGACTGCGGCCAGTACTCACCTGTTTCCCCTAGTGTCGACACCTTACATTTCCCCAGTAGCTGTGACAAAAGTAGGAAACCAGGGCTTCCCTGGTGGTCTGTGGTGAAGAATCCACCTACCGGACTGGAGCAACTGAGCCTGTGCTCCAGAGCCCAGGAACTGCAGTACCGAGACCTGAGCACCCTAGGACCCATGCTCTGCAACAAGAGGAGTCACTGCAATGTTCTAGAAGCCCCCACTCGCCACAACTAGAGAAAAGCTTGCATAGCAACACAGACTCAGCGCAGCCAAAATTAAATAGATAACTTATTTAAAACAACAACAACAAAGTAGGAAACCAACATTGGTCTGTTCAGTTCAGTCGCTCAGTCGTGTCCGACTCTTTGCGACCCCATGAATCACAGCACGCCAGGCCTCCCTGTCCATCACCATCCCCCGGAGTTCACTCAGACTCACGTCCATCGAGTCCGTGATGCCATCCAGCCGTCTCATCCTCGGTTGTCCCCTTCTCCTCCTGCCCCCAATCCCTCCCAGCATCAGAGTCTTTTCCAATGAGTCAACTCTTCGCATGAGGTGGCCAAAGTACTGGAGTTTCAGCTTTAGCATCATTCCTTCCAAAGAAATCCCAGGGCTGATCTCCTTCAGAATGGACTGGTTGGATCTCCTTGCAGTCCAAGGGACTCTCAAGAGTCTTCCCCAACACCACAGTTCAAAAGCANCACTGGTAAAACCATAGCCTTGATTAGACAGAGTTTTGTTGGCAAAGTAATGTTTCTGCTTTTTATTTTTTTATTTTTTATTTTTAATATAAATTTATTTTAATTGGAGGCTAATTACTTTACAATATTGTATTGGTTTTACCATACATCAACATCTGGAAGTTCATGGTTCACATATTGCTGAAGCCTGGTTTGGAGAATTCTAAGAATTACTTTACTAGCATGTGAGATGAGTGCAATTGCACTGTAGTTTAAACCTCTGACCAAAAAACTAAATAACTGATAAATATTTAACTAGGTAAATAGTCCAAAGAATTAGTAATAATAATGCTAACTGAACTAGAATAAAAAACAGGCAAACACAGTGAAAATTCTAACAAGGAACCAGAAAATATAAAAAAGAACCAGGCAGAGCTGAAGAATGCATTCAATGAAAGAAAAAACAAAAAGGAATTAACAGCAGACCAGACAATAACACAGGAGTGAATAATAATGGAAATCACCAATCAGAATAGCTAAAGGAAACCTCCCCCCGCCCAAAAAAAATAGGAACAATTTAAGAGACCTATGGATAACATTAAGCTTATCAGCATTCATATTATAGGTGTCTCAAAAGAACAAAAGAGAGAAAAGATGGTAAATTATTTGATGAAATTATGGCTGAAAACTTCCCAAACCAGAAGATAGTACAGAAATCACACAGGGTACCAAAAAAACCAAACCCACACTAAGATACAGTATAATTAGAATAGCAGGAGTTAGAAATAAAGAGAAGATTCTAAAGGCACCAAGAGAAATCACAGAATCACATAAAAGGGAAACCCTGTAAGGCCCTCTGCTAAATTTTGTATAGAAACCTTGCAGGCCAGAGTGAGTGGCATTATATATTGATATTTAAAGTGTGGAAAGAGAAATACTTACAACCTGAATATCTACCCAGTAGGATTATCCTTCAGAATTGAAACAGAGATAAAGTGCTTCTCAGACAAGCAAAAATTAAGAGTTCATCAATACTAAACTAACCCTGAGATAAATGTTAGAGGATCTTCTCTAAATAGAAAAGAAGAAAGAATTTGTGGGAGAGGAAGAATTCCACTAGTTAAGACACTAGCCAAGATATGAAAGCAAACCAAATGCTCATCAACAGGTAAATAACACACACACACACACACACACACACACACACACACATCTCTCTCTCTCTCTCCCCCTCCTGCATGCCTATGCACATGTGCATTACCTTCCTTGTACCTGGAATACTAAGTTGCAACCATAGGTGTCCAGATGACAGGGTGTATGGGCCCCCAGGGAGCCAATCCACAATGTACTTTCCCGTCCATTTCTTCCAGGAAACCCAAAGTCGGACCATATCACATCCTGTTATGAAAATAAAGTTACAGTCCATCAAGAAACAACCAACTCTGCCCTACAGTAGTGTTACACATTTTCACTTACACATCTGGTTTGGGGCAATGGGAACCACTCTCTTACAGAAAGCACTACAGATGGAAGAGCTTAGGTTTCCTGAGCAGTCCAAGTCATTTTAACCAACAACATATCTGAATGACCTCACTAATAGCAGTTACTCAACAAATATTTAATGTCTGCCTACCACACGCCTGGCACTCTCCTAGAACATGTGATCAATCAGTGAACAAAAAGACAAAAATGCCCACCCAAATGAAGCCTACATTTTAGAGGCTGGAGACTGACAATAAACACTAGCGGAGTTATGAGGATATCTGGTGGAAGTGACTCCGGCAGTAGGAACAGGGAAGCGCAACTCATGCATCCAGAGAGCATGTTCCCTGTAAACAGTGTACATATTTCGAGGTATAGGTAATACATCAACTCTGTACTTCAAAGACCACATGAAAGAAGGCTTCTCCTAGGTAGCAGCTGTTCAGCTGGCCAGTCCTGTCTTACCCTGTGCAGCCTCATGGCCGGCATCACGCCAGGCTTCCCTGTCCTTCACTATCTCCCAGAGTTTGCTCAAACTCATGTCCATTGAGTCTATGACACCATCCAAAAGTCTCATCCTCTGTTGCTCCCTTCTCCTCCTGCCTTCATTCAATCTCTTCCAGCATCAGGGTCTTTTCCAGTGAGTCATCTCTTTGTTTTCAGGTGACCAAAGTACTAGAGGTTCAGCTTCAGCATCAGTCCTTCCAATGAATATTCAGGGTTGATTTCATTTAGGATTGACTGATCTGATTCCCTTGCAGTCCAAGGGACCCTCAAGAGTCTTCTCCAGTACCACAGTTTGAAAGCATCAATTCTTCGGCGCTCAACCTTTCTATGGTCCAACTCTCACATCTGTACATGACTACTGAAAAAAACCACAGCTTTGACTATACAGACTTTAGTCAGCAAAGTGATGTTTCTGCTTTCTAATATGCTGTCTAGGTTTGTCTCCTGGGTTAGTGCAGCTGTTTAAAACTATAGGTGTCTTTACTATGGAACGTTAGTTCATATCTACTAAATCAGAATGTCCAGGTGGGGGAGACACAGCACATATTTTGAAACACTACTGCTATGCTCCTTAAAGTCATGAACTCTTTAAGTGTAAAGAACTTTAAAACAGAGACTGCACTTGGAACTTGGCACTCCTTATGTCTAGTTCTCTTTCAACAAACGGCTCTGCTTGATTTTATTTAGGCTTAAAGAAAGAATGTTCTTGTTTTTAAATAAAAGTTGGAAAACTACAAATGTAGTTTGACATAAACTCAAATCCATGGAACTTAAAATATGTATAAGGTGAAAAGAAAAGGATACACTAATGAGCCAGACAGAAAGGTTTGGCTTTATTTATTTTCTGAATCATGAATTTTTCCTATTGAATTTTAAAGAATAAAGCAAAATAAAAAACAGTTTTAGGTGCAGAACATTGTCCTAAATACTGACACTAGTTTAACAGTGTCGTCAATCTGCATTTTCTATTTTTAGAGGCAGAACATTAACATTACTCAAAGAGAAAGGATTCTGGAGAGACATTTTAATAGATGGTTTTAAGGAAGACTAGAAAAAGCATTTTCATTTTTGTTTTCAGTGATGAAGATAGCAGAATATGTGCATATAATTGATATGTGTTATTAAAGGCGGAGTTTTTGAAAAGTCAGCACTATTATACACGCATATGGTTCCACGCAGCAGCTCTGGGGTTAGCAAAAGTCACGTCCCCTCTGGACACAGCACATACGCTCCATGCAGGGAGCTTACCTGTTTTCCTAATGCCTATTGGAATACCTGGCTCAGGTTAAGTGCTTAAAATCTTGGTTGCTTGGGAGGGAAAGAATATGTTGGCTTATTGTAAATGGTTCGGGTCGAGAACATTTTTGAGCATCTGAGTTTCCCTGGTGGCTCAGATGGTAAAGAATTCGCCTGCAATGCAGGAGACCTGGGTTCAATCCCTGGGTTGGGAGGATCCCCTGGAGGAGGGCATGGCAACCCACTCCAGTATTCTTGCCAGGAGAATCCCCATGGACAGAGGAGCCTGGAGGGTTACAGTCTATGGGGTTGCAAAGAGCTGGACATGACTGGGCAACTAAGCACATCATAGCACACTACATATCTAGTATAATGCTGAATATTTGGAATACAAAAAATTGATACAACACAGGCCCTCCTTTTAAATCTAATAATGGAAGAGTCCCATAAATGGACCCGTCCCACAGAGTGGAAGAATTGTTTTGACAGAAGTGAGCAGAAAGCACACTGAGATCACTGAAAAAGGGCACCCGGTCCAAGCAGGGAGCTTAGGGAGGGTTCCCATAAACCTGGTCTTTGGTGAACAATTCATCATACCTCAGTTTGGAATTTAAAGGCAGCTGAAAGACATGCAGTACAAAAACAGAAAACAGGGATCTGCTTCATCTAAGAAGAGGCTGGTTTAAGTCACTCATTCTTCTTATAGACACACCTCTTGGGAAACTGAAGGAATACCAACACCCCTTTCCTCAGAGAAATGAGTACGCGCGCACACACACACACACACACACTTTCACATGCACTTTCAGGGGGTCAGTGGACGGAGCCCAGGTGAGGCACTGTTCTAGAGCACTGCTTCAGAAAAAAACACAAGGGGAAAGTTCTACCAGGTGTGGGGGGGTGACCATATGAAAAACTGACACAAGGCTTCCCGTACTTCTTATCTAACTTAACCATCACTAAACAAGGAAAAATTATTTTGAAATGATTAGATCAGGGTGATCTAAACCACCTAAAATTCAGCTGCAAATTGGCTGGGAAAACCACAGGGAGAAGGGTTTGGGGCAAAGTGGTAGAGAGAGAGTAAGTTAAAGTAAATTTGTCAAAAAATAGACAACATTGAGTGTACCTATTTTGACTTTCCCCACAGGCTCTTCTTGAGAGTTGGGAATTTCTTGCCTTTTTCTTATGAACTGTTGCCTAGCCATATTTCTTTATCCTTGACTTTGTAGATTTTAGGAGGCCATGGAATCCTACTTTTATCCCTCTTAAAATGAATCTTAACTTTCTGCCTGCTGTTTTATAATGTTTAAATCAAGCTACATACATGACTTCTAAACTTTCCTCTTGAGTCCTAAATTCTCTTCTATTTACCACTAAATTTATACATTCAAAGGCTAACAAGCTATCACTTTTGGGTTATTGAATACATATAGTTGGACAGGCCCAAATCACAACATTTTCTATGCATCATCTCATTTAATCCTAGGAAACCGAAAGTAGTTATATCCACTTTATCCATGTGGAAACTATGGGGCAGTTCTGTCCTTTTAACAACAGTGAGTGAGTGAAGTCGCTAGTTGTGTCCGGCCGACTCTTTGTGACCCCGTGGACTGCAGCCCACCAGGCTCCTCCCTCCATGGGATTCTCCAGGCAAGAGGACTGGAGTGGGCTGCCATTGCCTTCTCCAGGGGATCTTCCCGACCCAGGGATCGAACCTGGGTCTCCCGCATTCCAGGCAGACGCTTTGACCTCTGAGTCACCATGCGGAGACATTTTTGATTGTCATAATAAACAGGACGGGGGTGCCTTGGCATTCAGTGAATGGGCATGAGGGATGCAGCTCAACACAACATAAAAAAGTTTTATCTTGTATAATATTTATAACACTGGGAAAACTGATCTTAGTCTCAGTTATCTGAGACTAGAGTTCTAATTCTAATTTCACATAATCCTTTCAAAAACAAAAGGATTTCTGCATAGTATTAATATATACTGAATTTCAGAAACACAATTACTAAGTTGAGGAAGGATTGTATTTTTGTGTTTCTGCAGCTTTATCCAGAGCAGTTCACCACTTTGAAAAATAAGTCACCAACAGCACTGAAACTCATATATGACATTTGGGTTGGCAATATATACACCAATATCAGTCTGTGCTGGTACTGTCTCATCATGGTGACTGTATGTGTAGAGATACAGATACACTTATTTAGCTTCATTTCAAAATGTTAAATATAAAATACTGGAAATATTCACTGGAATTTTCCCTTAATTCTTCAAAACTGAACCTTTTCCTGGTAGGTAGGTACAAGCATCTGATTAATTATGTCTTCTAGTATAGCCATGCTTGAATTATTTACACATTAAATCACACATTTCTTAAATTCTCATGTATTTTAATAGTTTTAAAAAATCATTTGAGGAGGTAATTATGTTACCTGAAAACTGCATTTCAGAACCATAAAGGGGATTGAGATTCTGATATGAGGTCAGAATACTGGAGCAAGTTGCCATTCCCTTCTCCAGGGGATCTTCCCAACCCAGGGATTGAACCCAGTTCTCCTGCATTGCAGGCGGATTCTTTACCAGCTGAGCCACCAGGGAAGCAATGTGAAAGTCGCTCATTCTATACAGTCCATGGAATTCTCCAGGCCAGAATACTGGAGTAGCATACCTTCTCCAGGGTATGAGACCATGCTACACCATTCTCTACTGCTCTCCCATCAGGGACCACACATCTCCCTGCCTTTGCTCCTGCTGTTGCCTTTGCATGGCCAGTCTACTTACTACCCACACCTCAATTCACATTTCTCTTTTGAGACCCACTGCAGATGTCAATTCTTTGGTGACTTCTACACCACACCCCTTCCCGCTCCTACCACATGCAACCTGGTTATTCTCTTTTGGTCTCTCTCTCTCAAAGAACTTTGATTCTTTGCCTTTCTGACCCTTCTCCTCAAAGCAGCAAAAGTAGTATTAAGAAAACAAATAATGATCTTAAAATATTAAGTCTTGTCCCCTCCTTTGCTCTGCAGTTAGAATTAGATACAAATGCCCTCTATTATCGGGGAAGGCAATGGCACCCCACCCCAGTAGTCTTGCCTGGAAAATCCAATGGACGGAGTAGCCTGGTGGGCTGCAGTCCATGGGGTCGCTAACAGTCGGACAGACTGAGCGACTTCACTTTCACTTTTCTCTTTCATGCATTGGAGAAGGAAATGGCAACCCACTCCAGTATTCTTGCCTGGAGAATCCCAGGGACGGGGGAGCCTGGTGGGCTGCCGTCTATGGGGTAACACAGAGTCGGACACGACTGAAGTGACTTAGCAGCAGTAGCAGCCCTCTATTATGGGCCTAAATGACCAGGTCCTTCTCATCTCTCTGACACCTTAACCCTCTCCATATCACTGGCCAGGCTTCACCTGATACTTGCTTTTTTTTCTTTTTGGTGAAAACATTTAAATTCTACTTTCTTAGCAAATTTAAATTACACAATACAGTATTATTAACTATGCTGTTGTGTAGTCTCTAAGTGGTATCCCACTTTTTAAAGACCCCAAGGACTGTAGCCTACCAGCTCCTCTATCCATGGGGGCTTCCCAGGCAAGAATACTGGAATGGGTATAGCCATTCCCTTCTCCAGGGGATCTTCCTGACCCAGGGATCGAACCCAGGTCTCCTATATTGCAGGCATTCTTTTTATTGTCTGAAGCCCCTTACATGAACACTATAAATTAGCAAGTACTTATGGCTCTTTTCTCTTTGAAAAAATTACCTTAGGTAACATAAACAGAAAAGAGGTAGTTGACTCTACCCACAAGCACCACTGACCATCAAGCCCCTTTGAACATTACTAAACCACCTGGCTCAATTTCAACATACTCTCATTAACTATGTTATGAAGCCCAAGACAGGCTAGAACTAATCTTCCCTGTGTTGCATTCTGAGATTCTGTGTCCTGGTGACTTAACCAGGCTCCTGACTCTCCAGTCTGAATCACAACATAAAATGGAATCTACCTGGGAAATGTCCTGGGGCAAACCCCTTTGCTGTATGTTAAGTCTTAACAGCTTCAGTTGTCGCTGTTGCTCACTCACTAAGTTGTGCCCAGCTTTTTGTGAGCCCATGGACTCTAGCCTGCCAGGCTCCTCTGTCCATGGGATTTCCCAGGCAAAAATACTGGAGTGGGTGCCATTCCTTCTCCAGGGGTCTGGTCTTCCCAGATCAGGGATCAAACCTGTGTCCCTTGCATTGGCAAGTGGATTCTTTACTACTGAGCCACCAAGGAAGTCCACAATAGCTTCAATTACAAAGATACTTATGAAAGTGAAGTCGCTCAGTTGTGTCCGACTCTGCGACCCCGTGGACTGTAGCCCACCAGGCTCCTCCGAGATTCTCCAGGCAAGAATACTGGAGTGGGTTGCCATTTCCTTCTCCAGGGGATCTTCCCGACCCAGAGATTGAACTCAGGTCTCCCACATTGCAGGCAGAGGCTTAGATGGTTAAAAAATGTAATATCTACCATTCTTACCTAATGAGTCAAAGAAATTTTGTTACTGTCACAAATTCCTTGCAAAGTAGAGAATAAAATGTTCCAAAAAATGTATTGCTTAGATCAGTCAATGATATGATGTACAGCTANTCAGGTCTCCCACATTGCAGGCAGAGGCTTAGATGGTTAAAAAATGTAATATCTACCATTCTTACCTAATGAGTCAAAGAAATTTTGTTACTGTCACAAATTCCTTGCAAAGTAGAGAATAAAATGTTCCAAAAAATGTATTGCTTAGATCAGTCAATGATATGATGTACAGCTAAAAAAAATTAGACCAATTTTATGTGCCAAATGAGAGTCAGTTAAATGTCAGAATCATATTTTTGGCCATTTTTAAGGTTATATGATATTTTCCAACAATACCAACATTTTTGCCAGTGTATTTATAAATACAGTGTAAAATTTATAAATATTATATATTTATCATGGAGTAAGAATAAGTAGAGGCTATAAGTAAATACTTATAAAACTACTTATAAGGCTGAAGAGAGCTAAGAATTTATCAATACTGACAAATGCTATAGTTGATTAACTAGAAGCCACAGAGAACTGGATGAAGGTGAACTTGGGGTTTAAGTTAAAACATTCTGTGAAAGGTCATAAAGACCAAAGAAACAGCAAAACAAAAAATGGTAAGACTAGGAAAAAAACATACTTATGTAATCATTCAAATATTCATTATATATTCAGCACTATGTTAGCAGTCTGGAGGAATAAAAAATTATACTGTTTCCAAAGAGTTTACAATGCTGTTAGGGGAACAAGATATTCTATGTTATGCATACAACTCGATGGGAAGTGCATCTATGTGCATTCTATAGTGCACATAGAATTAAATAGTGCATTCTATGTTATGCACTATTTAAATAACAATCCAAATAAAACATACAGGGATGAAGGCAAGGCACAAATGGATGTAAGTACAAGTGGCTGAGAAGGCTTCTGAGCCAAGGGTGAATCTGAGCCAGGCCCTAAGAAGTTAAATACTAACAGGCAGAAATTGAGAAGAGCATGAGCAAAGGCCAGAAGACAAGAGAGCACACTTGTGGTGCAGCACTGCGAGGAGATGCAGAGGAGACAGGCTGTGTCAGTTACACTGGGGAGAGTCTTCAGTGCTATTTCCCTTACACAATTTAAAGCTGCTTCCATTGTGGCTCAGCTGGTAAAGAGCAGCTTCTGCTACTATGCGGGAGAGCTGGGTTCAATCCCTGGATTGGGAAGATCCCCTGGAGAAGGGAAAGGCTACCCACTCCAGTATTCTGGCCTGGAGAATTCCAAGGACTGTATAGACCATGGGGGTCGCGAAGACTCAGACATGACTGAGCAACTTTCACTTTCAAGTCATGAAATGGTTGTGAATATAATTTCAATATTTTCATAAGAAACTATTTTAGAATTAATTACAGGAGGACTCAGAACTAGAAGAGTAGAGAGTAATTTAAGAAGGGACGATGAAGAGATTCTTAAAATGGTTCACAGACCTCTTGGAGACCCCTGAGACCATTTCAGGTGATCTGTGAGGTATTTTCTTATTTCACTGTGCTGACATTTGCATTGAAGGCACAAAAACAATAGTGATAAAAGTGTTGTTGTCAAGCTGTGGAACCAAACAGTATTAGCAGCATTGCATTTTTAAAAACAGCCTTATTGAAGTATAATCGATGTGCAATAAACAGTGTATATTTAAAATATATAACTTTATGAATTTTCACCTACATATACACCTGAAAAACAATCATTACAATCAGGATGACAAACACTTTGGTCATGTCCAAAAGTTTTCCTATAACCTTTTGTAACCTCTCTCTACCCCTCCTTCTTAGATCTATTTTCTGTCACTATAAATTGTAAAGAACCTGCCTGCCAATGCATGCGACTAAGTGATATGGATTCAATCCCTGGATCTGAAGATCCCCTGCAGAAGGGCATGGCAACCCACTCTAGTAATCTTGCTGGAGAATCCCATGATAGAGGAGCTTAGAGGGCTACAGTTCACAGGGTCTCAGAGTCAGACATGACTGAAGCAACTTGGCACATACACAATTTTATATAAATGGAATCACAGTGCAAGTACCCTTTTTTTTTAATATTAACACTATCCAAAGGCAAACTAAACAAAGTATATTTCAGACATCAGAAAAAAGAAGAACTCAGAAAAGAGAGGATCACCAAATTTTGATAAAATATTAATCCATTAAGAGGAAATAGTAATCCTAAATGTGTATGAACCTAAACTGTTACCAGTTAAAAAATACACAAAACAAAAACTGACCAACCTAAAATGAAAAAGAAACAAATATACAACTAGAGTTGAGAAATTTCAATATCTATCTCTATATAATGGGTAAAACAAGTATACAGGGAATCAGTAAAGATACAGGAGACATGAACAACCAACTTAACTGACAGTCATAAACCAAAAACAGCAGAATATACATTACTGTCAAGTACATGTGGGGGCATTTATCAAGACTGCCTATATTCTGGGCTGTAAAACAGTAAATTTAAAAGGATTAAAATCATCAAAGTATGTTCTCTGAACACAATGGAATTAAATTAGAAATGAATAACAGAAAGACAGCTGGAAATCCCCAAGTATTTGCAAAATAAACATTACACTTCTAAGTAATCCATAAGTCAAAGAAAAACCTCACAAGGGAAATTAGAAAATATTCTGAACAGAATAAAAATGATCTTGGAAACTTGTATCTTGAAACACATGAGCTAAAAAGCTTCCTAAAACTTAAAAGACTTTTCTGATAAGAATGGTGATGCTATTTACAAATGTCACTTTTTGAAATAATGAAGTAAAAATACATCAGCATTTGGAAGATCTATACAATGCAGCACACCACTATTGAAGATCCAGTCCATGCAAGATAGACCAATGGATTTTACTATGAAGGGTTGGTTCATTGATTATGGGTTCAGATTATTGTAACTAATGAACCTTTAAGAGACTACTCATTAGAGGCAGAAACAACTCAAATTTGGTGGAGTATTAAAAAGAAAATCCACAATTATCTAGAAAGGTTGCCAAAATGCTCCTCTCTTTTTCAGCTGCATATGTATGTGAAACCAGATATTCTTCATACACTTCAAACGAACCAACAAATTGCAACCGACTGAATGACACAGATAGAAAAATTCAGCTTTCTTCTATTCAACTCTGGTGCTTAGTTGTGTCCGACTAGTTGGTTGCCATGCCAGACATTAAAGAGACTGACAAGAATGTAAAACAATGCCACTACTCTCCTAACATTAAAATATTGGTGAATATAATTTTTTAATAAAAATGTCATTTATATTCACATACAATGAGTTTATTTTAAAAAAACATTTAAAAATTTATCCGTTTTAATGTTTACCCACCATTTTAAGACAGATGGAAGAAAGCCTGAAACAAAAGTAGTCAGATTTAGTGACTGAATTATAGTGGTAAAAGTAACACAACTTAGCTATCTTAAATATAAGACTTTGTGCTCAGAAAACTGAGATAAAAATGATATAATCTTAATGACTTGGCTGTTTATAGCAGATTTGCCTGTTCTAATCCAGAGAATTAATCACCATAATGTGAGCTGACAGAAAACTCATTCAACTAAAAATATCAGATTGTATAAGGGCTCAAATAGAATTCCAGCACATTACCAAAAGGCTGTCCTTTATACCCACACTTAAGGAAAGGACACATGTCTGCACAGTGCTGCCATGCCTTGGCTGAGGCAGAACAACTGATGGGGTCAGTTTAGAGATTCACCCAAGGCAGAGTGAGACAAGATCCAGCACAGACAGAAGGCCTTCATCCTAGCTGTGAAGTAATGCATCCGAGCCTTCTGCAGGCATACAGAGCAGCAGTTAAAGCCTGGGGTGCAGACTGCTTAGGTTATTCTTTTCTTAGCTGTCCAATTTGAAAACAAGGTTTACCTAACCTCTTGGTGCCTCATTTTTCTTAAAACAGGGATATTATTAAATCATAGGTTTATTGTGAGGACTACAAAGGTAAAAGCACTTTGCTGTTGCTGTTCAGTTGTGTCCGACTCTTTGTGACCCCATGGAATGCAGCATGCCAGGCTTCCCTGTCCTTCATCATGTCCCGAAGCCTGCTCAAACTCATGTCCGCTGAGTTGAGTGATGTCATCCAACCATCTTGTCAGCTGTTGTCCCCTTCTCCTCCTGCCTTCAATCTTTCCTAGCATCTGGGTCTTTTCTAATGAGTTGGCTCTTTCCATCAGGTGGCCAAAGTATTGGAGTTTCACCACCAGTCCTCCCACTGAATATTCAGGGTTGATTTCCTTTAGGATTGACTGGTTTGATCTCCTGGCAGTCCAAGGGACTCTCAAGAGTATTCTCCTGCACTACAGTTCAGCATCAGTTCTTCAGGGCTCGGCCTTTTTTATTGTCCAGCTCTCATAGCCATACGTGACGACTGGAAAATCCATAGCTTCGGCTATACAGGCTTTTGTGGGAAAACAATGTCTCTGCTTTTTAATATGCTGTCTAGGTTGGTCATAGCTTTTCTTCAAAGGAGCAAACATCTTTTAATTTCATGGCTGCAGTCGCCATTTGCAGTGATTTTGGAGCTCAAGAAATTAAGTCTGTCACTGTTTCCACTATTTCCCATCTATTTGCCATAAAGTGATGGGACCAGATGCCATGATCTTAGCTTTTTAAATGTTGAGTTTTAAGCCAGCTTTTTCACTCATCAAGAGGCTCTTTAGTTCCTCTTTGCTTTCTGCCATATCTGAGGTTACTGACATTCCTCCTGGCAATCTTGATTCCAGCTTGTGCTTCATCCAGCCTGGCATTTCACATGATGTACTTTGCATAGACATTAAATAAGCAGGGTGACAGTATAGAGCCTTGATATTCTCATTTCCCAATTTTGAACCAGTCTGTTGTTCCATATCCAGTTCTAACTGTTGCTTCTTGACCTGCATACAGGTTTTGCAGGAGGCAGGTAAGGTAAGCTTCGGCTATACAGGCTTTTGTGGGAAAACAATGTCTCTGCTTTTTAATATGCTGTCTAGGTTGGTCATAGCTTTTCTTCAAAGGAGCAAACATCTTTTAATTTCATGGCTGCAGTCGCCATCTGCAGTGATTTTGGAGCTCAAGAAATTAAGTCTGTCACTGTTTCCACTATTTCCCATCTATTTGCCATAAAGTGATGGGACCAGATGCCATGATCTTAGCTTTTTAAATGTTGAGTTTTAAGCCAGCTTTTTCACTCATCAAGAGGCTCTTTAGTTCCTCTTTGCTTTCTGCCATATCTGAGGTTACTGACATTCCTCCTGGCAATCTTGATTCCAGCTTGTGCTTCATCCAGCCTGGCATTTCACATGATGTACTTTGCATAGACATTAAATAAGCAGGGTGACAGTATAGAGCCTTGATATTCTCATTTCCCAATTTTGAACCAGTCTGTTGTTCCATATCCAGTTCTAACTGTTGCTTCTTGACCTGCATACAGGTTTTGCAGGAGGCAGGTAAGGTGGTCTGGTATTCTCATCTCTTTAAAAATTTTCCAAAGTTTACTGTGATCCACACAGCCAAAGGCTTTAGCATAGTCAATGAAGCAGATGTTTTTCTGGAATTCCCTTGCTTTTTCTATGATCCAACAGATGTTGACAATTTGATCTCTGGTTCCTTTGCCTTTTCTAAATCCAGCTTGAACATGTGGAATTTCTCAGTTCACGTACTGTTGAAGCCTAGCTTGGAAAATTTTGAGGATTACTTTGCAACTGTGCAGTAGTTTGAACATTCTTTGGCATTGACCTCCTTTGGGAATGGAATGAAAACTGACCAAGTATTGATAAATATTATTATTATTATGTTTTACCTGAAATATAGAATAATAAAATACTAGTCTAGGACTTTCCCGGTGGCAGAGTAGATAAGAACCACCTCCCAATGCAGGGGACATGGGTTTGATCACTGATCTGGGAAGATCCCACATACTCTGAAGCTGCTAAGCCTGTGTGCCACAACTACTGAGCCAGCGCTATAGAGCCCACAAGCCACAGCTACTGAACCTGAGTGCTATGGCTACTGAAGCCCACACATCTGGAGCCTATGTGCTACAACGAGAGAAGCCACCTCAAGGAGAAGCCCGAACACTGCATGAAGGGCAGCCCAGGCTCACTACAACTAGAGAAAGCCCATGCAAAGCCACGAAGACCCAGCGCAGCCAAAAACAAGCAATAAATTAAAGAAATACTAGTCTAATATGCAGGGTGGGTTAGGGTATGAGAAATGTCTAAAAGTTAACTATGATTTCTGAAAGCTCTAGGATTAAAGTTCCATAGAGTAATCACAATTAAGGTTATTAAAGTATTACCTCAAAATTATCATTTAAAAATGAGTAAATAGTACATTGATATAGACCAGATTCAGAAAGCACCTATAGAATGTTTTCAAAACCAATGCATTTCTTTCATGGTTGTGAGAAAAAAAGTATCCTCAGCTAACAATTATGAGCCAAGTGATACGTTTTCCTTTCTTTTACAAAAAGGATAATTTATTATAAGAAAACATTTAAAATGTTAATAAAGGAAAAATATAAAGTATTATTGATTGCCGTATTATAATAACTGTGTAAACACCAGCATCCAAACCTTGACTCAAGGTGAAACAGAAAAATGTGAGCTCAATGCAAAATAACTCAAGAGTCCAAGGACTATCAGCCTGTATGAGAGGAGAGTCCAGAGTGTGTGTGGTGGTGACAGGCAAGAGCAGTGGGTAGGGATTGGGAGGTGTAAACAGCCTGCTGTGATGGCAAAATACATCCCAAAAGGGCAGGATGAAGGACTCTAGAACCTTGACCTGATGGTGGGCAAGGCAGAGTCATTCATACAGCTTCCTGGGACAACTCCCATTCCTGGCCCATGTGCCTAAGACAGAGCCTAGAGCAGGGAGTTTGCAAAATCACCCCACAAAATGAACTGGCAGTTTGAGGTAGAAAGCATTTTGAAAAGAGGATACTGTAGTATGCAAACTGCTGTCGGTTATGTCAACACATAGCAAAGGACTTCCACATTCTTACTCCTGCAAGTGCTTGCACATTTCTGTAGGACTTCTACAGTGAATCTTTGGGAGCCCAGCACTTTCTGCCTCAGGCCATAAACCTACATTAAACACCCCCCACTCCCCCACCTCCGAGCAATGAAAGCAGGCAGCTGTAGCCAGGAGGGTTTCTAGGATCCTAGGAATGCTTGAATGCTTCCTCACGTAACCAGCTTTGTACCTCCATCTGCCTGCCTGACAGAATAAGAACTTAGATGAAGGTCAGGAGGAAATGAAGTTGTATATATACAATCTATGTTTCTGATAGACTCCACACTGATTCAGGTGCTGTTTAAAAGGCAAAGGAGAGACTGTGCAGGAAGTTTGGCAACTAGGAAAACAGTAAGAAGGCGGTTCACCTTGGTGGGCCAAACATTACACTTCCTTTGAGTGAATCTTTGGGTGTGAGTGGACAGAATACGCAAGACTCACAGTGACTTTTGAGAGAAAAAGACAGTGAGGAAAAGGGTACCTTGAAGATTCTAATTTGTGAACTTTTCTCAAGAACAAACTATACCATGACTAAAAGATATGTACTGACTTACCTGGAAAATATCTGTCTTGTCTTCAAATAAACTGACAAAATATTTATAGTCAGCATAAGCCCAGAATTTGGAATGATCATAGTCTCTAAATGCTCCGGAAATACTAGACTGGTCACAGTTCCAGGAAAGAAACTCTTCAAGTGTAGCTTCTACATAATTACATGTGGTTTCAAACTGAGGAGCTACAACGGAAAAGAACCCAACTTTAAATGCATACAGAACACAGTTTCTAAATATGGTTGCTTTTTCAAACGAAGATCATTTCAACCAAAAATTACTATTTAACATTAATTAGAAATTAATTATGTACCTGCTAAATAATTAGAACCATCTATAACACTTATCCTTGGAAGAAAAGTTATGACCAACCTAGATAGCATATTCAAAAGCAGAGACATTACTTTGCCAACAAAGGTCCGTCTAGTCAAGGCTATGGTTTTTCCAGTGGTCATGTATGGATGTGAGAGTTGGACTGTGAAGAAAGCTGAGCGCCAAAGAATTGATGCTTTTGAACTGTGGTGTTGGAGAAGACTCTTGAGAGTCCCTTGGACTGCAAGGAGATCCAACCAGTCCATTCTGAAGGAGATCAACCCTGGGTGTTCTTTGTAAGGAATGATGCTAAAGCTAAAACTCCAGTACTTTGGCCACCTCATGCGAAGAGCTGACTCATTGGAAAAGACTCTGATGCTGGGAGGGATTGGGGACGGGAGGAGAAGGGGACGACAGAGGATGAGATGGCTGGATGGCATCACTGACTCAATGCACATGAGTTTGGGTGAACTCCAGAAGATGGTGATGGACAGGGAGGCCTGGCGTGCTGCGATTCATGGGGTCGCAAAGAGTTGGACACGACTGAGCGACTGAACTGAACTGAGTAACACTTAACAATATTCATGATTAAATTTAAAAGTAAAAAAACACAAATTTAATCTTTAAAGACTACTCTTTCTATAGCCTGATGCAGTGATCCAGAGGAATACTTTATCAATTCTCCAATACCTTTTCAGGGAGCTGTGAGGTCTGAACTATTTTTATAATAAAACTATGACAGTATTTGTCCTTCTCACGCTTATTCTCTCACAGAAATACAATGGAGTTTTCAAGGGGCTACGTGACATGTGTTGATGTCACAGCAGTATGTGTGACTAGCTGTATGTGCTTAGTAGAATATGTGCTTATACTCTTATATTTTTAAATGTCTGTAAACAAAAACAAAGAGAACTGCTCACCAACCAGTTCTACCAGGATTAAGTGGTAACCCACTGCAGTCACTGACTGACATTGCACTCTCAGAGAAAACCAAGACCATAACAGGATGAAGCACTCTGTGGTTCAGACAGAAGAAATTAAGACCATAACAGGGTGCTCTGTGCTTTGGACAAGCAGGCCTCTTGGACAGTTAGATATATATCTCGGGAAGAACTTCAATGACCAGATCCTTGCATCTTCCTAAAGAAAAGCACTAATATCATTCACTTTACATATTGGTTATTGGTGACTACCAAGACGTTTGCTTGACTCCACATGTTCCCTAGCCCAAATTCATATATATATATACAGGCTTCTTCCCTACCCTTTGGAGAAGTTTTCTCAGAGGTCCTAAGAGGCTCTCTCCTGTGCTGAAGTTCTCATTGAAAGAAAGTGAAAGTGAAAGTTGCTTAGTCGTGTCCAGTCCATGGAATTTTCCAGACCAGAATACTGGAGTGGGTAGCCTTTCCCTTCTCCAGTGATCTTCCTCACCCAGGAATCGAACTGGGGTCTCCTGCATTGCAGTTGGATTCTTTAACTGAGCTATTAAGGAATTAAGACACCAAATAAAACTTAAACTCACAGCTATCACACTGAGTATTTTTCTTTAAGTAGACATAGCTCAGTTTTAATTTGTCTGTTTATCTATTCATTAACTCATTTATTTCAGAATCATTTATCAAGTACCTAATTTGTAACTAGTATTGTGTTCAGGTTTCCTGATGCTGGGAAAGATTGAAGGCGAGAGAAGGGGACGACAGAGGATAAGATGGTTGGATGGCATCACCAACTCAATGGACATGAGTTTGAGTGAACTCTGGGTGTTGGTGATGGACAGGGAGGCCTGGCGTGCTGTAAGTCCATGGGGCCGCAAAGTGTAGGACACNGGAAAGATTGAAGGCGAGAGAAGGGGACGACAGAGGATAAGATGGTTGGATGGCATCACCAACTCAATGGACATGAGTTTGAGTGAACTCTGGGTGTTGGTGATGGACAGGGAGGCCTGGCGTGCTGTAAGTCCATGGGGCCGCAAAGTGTAGGACAGGACTGAGCAATGAACTGAACTGAATGGTAAGTATCACGAGATATAACCTACATCAACAAAAGCTCACTCCCTGGGGTACTCAATCGTTTTTTATTTATTTAATTTGGCTGTAATGGGTCTTAGTTGTGGCATGTGGGATCTAGTTCCCTGACCTGGGATAGAAGGTGGGCCCCCTGTATTGGGAGCACAGAATTTTAGTTAGTGCAAAGTTCCCTCAATTATTTTAAGTATAAAGGAATCCTGAGTCTAAAAAGTTTGAGAACTACTTCTGAAAAAAAAAAAAATGGCAACACTGTCTTTTGAAAACTTTTGACTTTATACCGTACATTTATCATATAGAACTCCTTAGAATCTGTCCATTAAGTGGAGAATGGCAATTTAAAGTCTGTTTATTTATTCATTAACTCATTTATTTCAGAATCATTTATTAAGTATCTAATTTGTGACTAGTATTGTGTTCAGGTTTCCAGGAACATAAAAGAAATGGATAATACTCTTGATTTAGAATATATTTAGACAAAAAGAAAATTTTAACCAGAATAACAGGGAATGTGAGGCATCATATAATTAGATGCAAAATTCTGTGCCACAGCCAACCTAGGAAAAGGCAAAGACGAGACATGAGGGTTGATCAGGAAAGCTTGAAGGATAGTCTGCTGTCTGTCCAGAGTGGTTTGTTCCTACAGGTAGAACTGTTTTATACAAGAATTATTATTCTAAATAGTGATGAAATAATTTCTCTTTTGCAGTTAGCAGAATACTCTAAATATACATTGGAATGTTAATATTCAAGTAATCTGATGACAATCTATTTTGCAAAGCATGAAATCCTTTCAAGAGGGAATGTAGATCTAACACATATAATTCAATCAGCACAGTGCTTGACACATGACAGATACTTAGTAAAAGCTAGGCACTATTACTAGTACTGTGCTTAGTCGCTCAGTCGTTTCCAACTTTGCAACCCCATGGATTGTAGCCCGCCAGGTTCCTCTGTCAATGCGATTTTTCAAGCAAGAATTCTAGAGTAGGTTGCCATAGGCACAAGTACTAGTAATGTCCTATTTATTTATATATTTACTTTTTTAGTTGTCATGTCTGACTCTTCATCAACCCACAACTCGGGGCACTTAAAAACTAGCTGATTTAGTACTAGGAAGAAAAGTGTATTCAAAGAGCTTTTATCTTTTCCTTCCATTTCCTCCCAAATGGTTCAAGATTATCTCAATCACCTTTCCTCATTTCTTTATCCTAAAGCCTCAAAACTGCAGAGAAATAATAGAGGGGAGGGTGTGTGTCACCCCTAATTCACCAATTTCATCAATTTGTCACTTAACTTTGAAAAGCTGGAAAACTTTACTAGGGAACATTTATCTAAAAACCAGTATATTTAAGAACTGTTTAAATTTGATCGTTTTTTTTTTTTTTTTTTTTACGAACTCCCAAACATGAACCCCCCTCCCACCTCCCACCCCACATCATCCCTCCAGATCATCCCCATACACCAGCCCCAAGCGTCCTGCATCCTGCATTGAACATAGACTGGCAATTCATTTCTTACATGATAGTATACAAATTTCAATGCTATTCTCCCAAATCATCCCACCCTCTCCCTCTCCCTCTCCTTCTCCCTCAGAGTCCATAAGTCTGCTCTACACAAAATTTGATCGTTTTTGAGGAACATTTAGAAGAGTGGCTAGTACACAGTAACCCATCAATATATATGAGCTCTTAATCATCAACATCATCATCAAGAATTTACCATAACAGCATTGGAAAACACTTAAAAACAACAACAACAACAAGAAAGCTACATGGTGCTGGAATCATTTCTAAATCATTTCACTAAGCTCCAATGTGAGCATGAAGACCTTCCACTGTCTTGTGAGCTTTCACTTCACAGAATTCAGTCCAACATATCCAACTGAATACTAAAGCCATTATTTGAGCCACCTGCCTCTGGGGTAGACTGAGGAGGACTATGACCAGTTTTCATACGCACGTTTGTGTTGCAGCCTCATCATTTTGTCACAGCAAGTTCTATACTTAAAAAAAATAAAGAGCTAAAAATGCAAAAATTACACTGTTCCTGTCAGGGAGAGAACTGCCACAGGGAAAGGCAGTAACAGAACTGCTAATGTCAGGGAAAACTACAATGAATGGAACGAACAAAACTGATGGACTTTATTTACATAGTCATTTCAAAATAGAATCTTTTTACTCCTTCCTGGTATTAGCAGCACCAAAGGAACTGTTTTCATTCTGCTATCATGACAATTTCTTTCTGGGTAGTACAGTTGTTTTTCCTAGTTTATTCTGTGCAATGGAATTGTTCTTTTCTAATTTGATTGTTATTGTTCTTTAATATTTCAGGCAGCTGAAACTCATCCTACTTACTATCAAAATTTTAGGTAAGAAGCAGCTCAACTGCTTTTAGGATTTGGAAATAGTGTAAAAGTTGAGTTAAGCTTTAATTCTTATAAAGGGAGTCCCAAAGTATTTTTGTGCATAGCACCGAAACAAGTATTTTTCCATTTTGTTAAGACTTCATCATCTCACAAGCAAGAAACATTTGGAATGTGGGTACCAAGTATGACTTTTGATCGTTACTCCACTCCATATCTACAAATGTTCAGGCTTATTTATACATCTGCTTGGCAAATTATTGCCAGCTAAGTTTTAATGTTGTCACTGAGAATATGTGCTGGCAAATGAATTCAATCCAAAATGGTTTCAAAAAGTGATGTGATGTCACAATCTGTTTCCTAAAATAAACTGAGATACATTACAATCAAATATGCTAGCTGTCAACACTATTATTTTAAGCATTCTAGAAAAACTCTAACCACGACCTAAAACAGAAATAAATATGCTCAATGGAAAGGTTAAAAAGTTATCGTTGCTTGTAAGATCAAATACTTGTCCTCCTAAAAAGCCCACAAGAATAAACTAAAAAACTATGTACACTATTAAAGATTTAAAAAAATACAAAAAATAAATGGTATTTGTTTGTGTACCCGTCACAATTAGAAAAACAGAATAGGCAAAAATATTTCCTTCCTAACAGCTATAAAAAATTCATAATATTTTAAGAAATTTGTAGACTTGTAAGAAAACTTTTTTTACCCAAATATTTTTACTGAGATTAAAAAAAAAGCAAACTTAATAAGCAAAGATTTCATGTTCCTGTGTAGGATGGTACAGTACTGTCACATGGTAAATCATTTTGAATTATGTAATTCATAGTACTTCAAGAATTTTCATTTAAGTCCTTTTGACTGGAGACTTCCCTGTTAAGTCAGTGACTAAGACTCCATGACCCCAGTGCCAGGGGCCTGGGTTCAATCCCTGGTCCAGAGAACTAGGTCTCACGTGCTGCAAGTAAAGTTCTTTCCATAAGTAAGACCTGGTGCAGCTAGATAAATATTTTTTAAAAATCTTGTTGACTGAAGGAGAAAAAAACCACATGACCTAAAAGTTGTGAGTTATGTTTTATTCAGAGGATCTTACTGAGGAATACAGCCTAGGAAACAGCTGCTAAAATAGCTCTGAGGAACTGTTTCAAAGAGGTAAGGGAGGAGCTGGGATATATAGGAATTTTTGTGGGGAGGAGGGGAAAAAAGGCAATTAAACATTTAAAAGATTACAGCTAATTACAAAAAAACTTTATTTGATATGCATCTTAACTATCTGGGACCAAGATCTGGTTTTTCTCCATTCTTAATGCCCCAGAGGGAGCACCACTATGGAGGGGGAGGTAGCTGCAGTGATTGATGGCTTGAGGGCAGGCAACATGTCTTGTTTAATGTGAATACACTGTTTACTAAAAGTGAAAAGATGATGCTGTGAAAGTGCTGCACTCAACATGCCAGCAAATTTGGAAAACTCAGCAGTGGCCGCAGGACTGGAAAAGGGCAATTTTCATTTCAATCCCAAAGAAAGGTAATGCCAAAGAATGCTCAAACTACTGCACAATTGCACTCATCTCACACGCTAGCGAAATAATGCTCAAAATTTTCCAAGCCAGGCTTCAACTTTACGTGAACCATGAACTTCCAGAAGTTCAAGCTGGATTTAGAAAAGGCAGAGGAACCAGAAATCAAATTGCCAACATTGGTTGGTTCACTGAAAAAGCAAGAGTTCCAGAAAAATATCTACTTTTGCTTCATTAACTATGCCAAAGCCTTTGACTGTGTGGATTACAACAAACTGTGGAAAATTCTTCAAGAGAGGGGAATACCAAACCACCTGACCTGCCTCCTGAGAAATCTGTATGCAGGTCAAGAAGCAATAGTTAGAAACGGACATGGAACAACAGACTGGTTCCAAAACAGGAAAGGAGTACGTCAAGGCTGTATATCGTCACCCTGTTTATTTAACTTATATGCAGAGTACATCATGAGAAATGCTAGGCTGAAGGAAGCATAAGCTGAAATCAAGATTGCCAGGAGAAATATCCATAACCTCAGATATGCAGATGGTACCACCTTTAGGGCAGAAAGCGAAGAAGAACTAAAGAGCCTCTTGATGAAAGTGAATGAGGAGAGTGAAAAAGTTGGCTAAAACTCAACATTCAGAAAACTAAGATCATGGCAACTGGTCCCATCACTTCATGGTAAATAGATAGGAAAACAATGGAAACAGTGAGATACTTTATTTTGGGGGGTTCCAAAATCACTGCAGATGGTGACTGCAGCCATGAAATTAAAAGAAGCTTACTCCTTGGAAGAAAAGTTATGACCAACCTAGACAGCATATTCAAAAGCAGAGACATTACTTTGCCAACAAAGATCCATCTAGTCAAGGCCATGGTTTTTCCAGTTGTCATGTAAGGATGTGAGAGTTGGACTATAAAGAAAGCTGAG